>SKCR01001521.1:0-100235 GCA_019454045.1 Zanthoxylum bungeanum | reverse complement strand
GCTAATTGTGCTTGGGCGAGAGCAGTACTAAGATGGGTGACCTCTTGGGAAGTCCTCGTGTTGCACCCCAATTTTTATTTTTGATTTATTTTAACATCTCTTTGTTTTCGCGGCGCATTCATTCCAAGAATGCTAGCTTCCTTCACTCGGAGAACCGTACACATGTTTGATAATTTAATATAATCATACAAGCGTCTTCTTTGGAAATGTAAGAAACTTTGGAAGTTGATAACTTTGTGTTCGGAGATCCGATTGCTTTCGCGGCGCATTCATTCCCTCGGGGCCCCAAACTTTGTCTTACTTGTGCGCGTTCACGTCGATTGGAGAATTCCGCTTGTAGTCGACGCCCGGTTCTCGAGTAGGGAAGGGGCCGTCCACGATGGGAGAGCACGCATAATTTCGGATTAAGTATATTTTTTGTCTGATTGTTGATGGGTGCGACCATACCAGCACTAATTCAACGGATCCCATCAGAACTCCGCAGTGAAGTGTTCTTGGGAGAGAGCAGTACTAAGATGGGTGACCTCTTGGGAAGTCATCGTGTTGCACCCCAATTTTTATTTTTGATTTATTTTGACATCTCTTTGTTTTCGTGGCGCATTCATTCTAAGACTGATAGTTTCCTTCACTCGGAGAACCGTACACATGTTTGATAATTTAATATAATCATACAAGCGTCTTCTTTGGAAATGTAAGAAACTTTGGAATTTGATAACTTTGTGTTCGGAGATCCGATTGAGGCGATTTTTTTTTTAAACCGCATAAAATTTCGAGATAAATGCAGTGCTCAAGATCCGTAGGAGCTTGGAGGTAATTTTGACCCTTAATTTATTATTTTTCTTAGGTTTTGATGCATTTTTTAGATATTAATTTTTTAAACACTAAAATTTGTATACCATTAGGCATTTAAATTTGGCTTCTACCTCTCAAAATAATACACAAATGTACAACTTGAGATATTGAAAATAAAATTTTCAGAACTCCGCAGCTAAGCGTGCTTGGGCCCAGGACTCGGTTCTCGAGTCGGGAAGGGCCCGTCCACGATGGGAGAGCACGCAGAATTTCAGATTAGGTACATTTTTTGTCTGAATGTTGATGGGTGCGACCATACCAGCACTAATGCACCGGATCCCATCAGAACTCCGCAGTTAAGTGTGCTTGGGCGAGAGCAGTACTAAGATGGATGACCTCTTGGGAAGTCCTCGTGTTGCACCCCAATTTTTATTTTTGATTTATTTTAACATCTCTTTGTTTTCGCGGCACATTCATTCCAAGAATGCTAGCTTCCTTCACTCGGAGAACCGTACACATGTTTGATAATTTAATATATCATACAAGCGTATTCTTTGGAAATGTAAGAAACTTTGGAAGTTGATAACTTTGTGTTCGGAGATCCGATTGAGGCGAATATTTTTTTTAAACCGCATAAAATTTCGAGATAAATGCAGTGCTCAAGATCCGTAGGACCTTGGGGGTAATTTTGACCCTTAATTTATTATTTTTCTTAGGTTTTGATGCATTTTTTAGATATTGATTTTTTAAACACTAAAATATTTAACCATTAAGCATTTAAATTTGGCTTCTACCTCTCAAAATAATACATAAATGTCCAACTTGAGATATTGAATATAAAATTTTCAGAACTCCGCAGTTAAGCGTGCTTGGAAACGGGACTCGGTTCTCGAGTCGGGAAGGGCCCGTCCACGATAGGAGAGCACACAGAATTTCGGATTAAGTACATTTTTTGTCTGATTGTTGATGGGTGCGACCATACAAGCACTAATGCACCGGATCCCATCAGAACTCCGCAGTTAAGTGTGCTTGGGCGAGAGCAGTACTAAGATGTGTGACCTCTTGGGAAGTCCTCGTGTTGCACCCCAATTTTTATTTTTGATTTATTTTAACATCTCTTTGTTTTCGCGGCGCATTCATTCCAAGAATGCTAGCTTCCTTCACTCGGAGAACCGTACACATGTTTGATAATTAATATAATCATACAAGCGTATTATTTGGAAATGTAAGAAACTTTGGAAGTTGATAACTTTGTGTTCGGAGATCCGATTGAGGCGAATATTTTTTTTAAAACGCATAAAATTTCGAGATAATGCAGTGCTCAAGATCCGTAGGACCTTGGGGGTAATTTTGACCCTTAATTTATTGTTTTTCTTAGGTTTTGATGCATTTTTTAGATATTGATTTTTTAAACACTAAAATTTTTATACCATTAAGCATTTAAATTTGGCTTCTACCTCTCAAAATAATACATAAATGTCCAACTTGAGATATTGAATATAAAATTTTCAGAACTCCGCAGCTAAGCGTGCTTGGAAACGGGACTCGGTTCTCGAGTCGGGAAGGGCCCGTCCACGATAGGAGAGCACACATAATTTCGGATTAAGTACATTTTTTGTCTGATTGTTGATGGGTGCGACCATACAAGCACTAATGCACCGGATCCCATCAGAACTCCGCAGTTAAGTGTGCTTGGGCGAGAGCAGTACTAAGATGTGTGACCTCTTGGGAAGTCCTCGTGTTGCACCCCAATTTTTATTTTTGATTTATTTTAACATCTCTTTGTTTTCGCGGCGCATTCATTCCAAGAATGCTAGCTTCCTTCACTCGGAGAACCGTACACATGTTTGATAATTTAATATAATCATACAAGCGTATTCTTTGGAAATGTAAGAAACTTTGGAAGTTGATAACTTTGTGTTCGGAGATCCGATTGAGGCGAATATTTTTTTTAAACCGCATAAAATTTCGAGATAAATGCAGTGCTCAAGATCCGTAGGACCTTGGGGGTAATTTTGACCCTTAATTTATTGTTTTTCTTAGGTTTTGATGCATTTTTTAGATATTGATTTTTTAAACACTAAAATTTTTATACCATTAAGCATTTAAATTTGGCTTCTACCTCTCAAAATAATACATAAATGTCCAACTTGAGATATTGAATATAAAATTTTCGGAACTCCGCAGCTAAGCGTGCTTGGAAACGGGACTCGGTTCTCGAGTCGGAAGGGCCCGTCCACGATAGGAGAGCACACAGAATTTCGGATTAAGTACATTTTTTGTCTGATTGTTGATGGGTGCGACCATACAAGCACTAATGCACCAGATCCCATCAGAACTCCGCAGTTAAGTGTGCTTGGGCGAGAGCAGTACTAAGATGTGTGACCTCTTGGGAAGTCCTCGTGTTGCACCCCGATTTTTATTTTTGATTTATTTTAACATCTCTTTGTTTTCGCGGCGCATTCATTCCAAGAATGCTAGCTTCCTTCACTCGGAGAACAGTACACATGTTTGATAATTTAATATAATCAAACAAGTGGCTTATTTGGAAATGTAAGAAACTTTGTGTTCGGAGATCCGATTGAGGCGAATTTTTTTTTAAACCGCATAAAATTTCGAGATAAATGAGTGGTCAAGATCCGTAGGACCTTGGGGGTAATTTTGAACCTTAATTTATTGTTTTTCTTAGGTTTTGATGCATTTTTTAGATATATATTTTTTAAACACTAAAATTTTTATACCATTAGGCATTTAAATTTGGCTTCTACCACTCAAAATAATACATAAATGTCCAACTTGAGATATTGAATATAAAATTTTCGGAACTCCATAGTTAAGCGTGCTTGGGCCCGGGACTCGGTTATTGAGTCGGGAAGGGCCCGTCCACGATGGGAGAGCACGCAGAATTTCGGATTAAGTACATTTTTTGTCTGAATGTTGATATGTGTGACCATACAAGCACTAATGCACCGGATCCCATCAGAACTCCGCAGTGAAGCGTGCTTGGGCGAGAGCAGTTCTAAGATGGGTGACAACTTGGGAAGTCCTCGTGTTACACCTCAATTTTTATTTTTGATTTATTTTACCATCTCTTTGCTTTCGCGACGCATTCATTCCCTCCGGGCCCTAATCTTTGTCTTGCTTGTGCGCGTTCACGTCGATTGGAGAATTCCGCTTGTAGTCGACGCCCGGTTCTCGAGTGGGGAAGGGCCCGTCGGCGATGGGAGAGCACGCAGAATTTCGGATTAAGTACATTTTTTGGCTGAATGTTGATGTGTGCGACCATACCAGCACTAATGCACCGGATCCCATCAGAACTCCGAAGTTAAGTGTGCTTGGGCGAGAGCAGTACTAAGATGGATGACCTATTGGGAAGTCCTCGTGTTGCACCCCAATTTTTATTTTTGATTTATTTTAACATCTCTTTGTTTTCGCGGCGCATTTATTCCAAGAATGCTAGCTTCCTTCACTCGGAGAACCGTACACATGTTTGATAATTTAATATAATCATACAAGCGTCTTCTTTGGAAATGTAAGAAACTTTGGAAGTTGATAACTTTGTGTTTGGAGATCCGATTGAGGCGAATTTTTTTTTTAAACCGCATAAAATTTCGAGATAAATGCAGTGGTCAAGATCCGTAGGGGCTGGGGGGGTAATTTTGAACCTTAATTTTTGTTTTTCCTTTAGGTTTTTGAATGCATTTTTTAGATATTGATTTTTTAAACACTAAAGTTTTTATAACCATTAGCATTTAAATTTGGCTTCTATCACTACCACTCAAAATAATACAATAAATGTCCAACTTGAGATATTGAATATAAAATTTTCGGAACTGCCGTAGTTAAGCGTGCTTGGGGCCCGGGACTCGTTATCGGTCGGGAAGGCCCTCCACGTGGGAGAGAACGCATAAATTCGGATTAGTTTATTTTTTTGTCTTAATGTTGATGGGATGGGTGGGACCATACCATACCAGCACAATGCAAACCGGATTCCCATCAGAACTCTCCCGCAGTTAAGTGTGCTTGGGCGAGAGAAGTACTTAGATGGGTGACCTCTTGAAAAACCCAAATTTTTATTTTTGATTTATTTTAACATCTCTTTGTTTCGCGCGCATTCATTCTAAGAATGCTACTTCCTTCAACTCGGAAACCGTAACACATGTTGATAATTTAATATAATCATACAAGTCGTATTCTTTGGAAATGTAAGAAAACTTGGAAGTTGATAACTTTGTGTTCGAGATATCCTATTGAGCGAATTTTTTTTTTAAAAAAAACCTGCTAAAATTTCGAGATAAATGCATGTCAAGATCCGTAGGGGCTTGGGGGTAATTTTGAACCTTAATTTTATTGTTTTTCTTTTGCCCCACTCATCTTAGGGTTCTTTGGTATGCGTTTTCGGCCTTAAGGGCTTTCACAAATAAAAAATTGGGGGGCAAATACGATTTTTTTAAACACTAAAATTTTTATAACATTAAGCATTTAAATTTGGCTTCTACTGAAGGGGTTATTTAGGGTGAATCCGGTAACGCAAGCGGAAGCGGTGAAAATCCGATTTTCAGATTTCAAAACTTTTTCTTTTTCTTTTAAATTTTCTTTCTTTAATTATAATACAACATTTATTTAATTACCCAATAATCAAATAATGAAATAAAATTTCAAATGAATCAAATTCAAGTGAAATTACCAAATTACCCTTATATGGTATTTTGTCCATTTTAGTCCGAAATTGATCCAATCAATTTTGAATGATTCTAAATCATTTCTAAGATGAACTTACATGTTCAAAACATCAAAAACCACCAAAAGCCAACCAAAATCCCCAATTTTCCTTACAAATGCCGAGAGCACCAAATGGTGCCCAAGTTGACCATTTGGTCATTTCATGCTTCAAAACTCATCCAAATGAAATCCAATCAACATGAAACTTTGCATGCATCATATACACACCCAAATGCTCAACTATATGAAAACCCCCAATTTGGAATTAGTTAGAAACCCTAATTTTTCAATTTCCACAAAATGGACAAATTAGGCTAATTACATTAAATCAAATGTTTCAATCATCAATCTTTCATCCAATTCAAGTCTCAACACAATGAAACAACTCAAGATCAAATCTAGGTCATTTAAGAGTGGGTCAACAACTCTAGAATAGCAACATGGTTTCATAACCTTAAAGAATACATATAACTACACTAGTTACACTTTTTGTTCATCCAACTGCTCACCACTTTTAAACAAATTTTCCATCATCAAAAACCACAAGAAATAAAGAAAGAATAACTTAAGAAACTCATGAGGATAGCCTAGAATAAGGAACAAATTCCTTCTACTAATAGTAAGTTAAGAAACTTACAAAATCCAAGCTTTCTTTGGTTTTTCTTTTTCCTCCTTCACTTTCTTTCTTTGTCTTTCTTCAATGGAACTTTGTTTTTGGTAAAGTGTATTAGGTTAAGTGAATGAAAAATGAAAAACAATTTATACTGTACAATTACACCTTGGCCGAAATTCATGGCCAAATTCAAGAAATTGTAATTTCAATTTCATTTCAATTATCATAATGTCAACTTGCACAAATATCTTATAAACTACTTTATTAGATATTTATCTTGGTCAAAAATGCAACTAATGTCATTTACTTTAATTATCCTAACATAAGATATTTATATTTTAATTAATTTAATCATTTAACAATTAAATAATTAATTAATTAATCAAATACAATATATTAAATATATGTATAATATTTACATTAAATATTAAAAACATATATTCATTTAGGAAATAAGTCAAATAACTCATTTTGACTATTAATTAATGTGTATTTAAATTAATCAAGTATTAAATGTAAATACACAATAATTAAGTAAATGACTATCTAGTGTCTTTAGCATGTATCTTGCGTTTAACCATTAAACGACTTTATAAATAATCAATATTATTTATTTATGTTGCTCTAGTGCTCAACGAGTATGTTTCATTATTGAGACTCTCTAGGTTCAGGTATATCCGTCACGAAATCAAATTTCATGTCCATAATCTATCCACCCGTAGATTATGACGATCACGGATAATCTCGCTAAACCATACAGGTCGAGGTCATCGCAAATGTATAATTCTTTCCTCCGTCACAGGTATCCGGATAAATCCCAGAGATATAGATATGAACGTCAAATCTCTATCGGGATTATCCAGTCGACTATTCTATTAGCAATCTCAAAAAGAATGTTTAGAACTAGCTTCTAAACTTACCACGGGCCCATGGTTTTATCTGATTGCTAATCATGGACTACCTATGCTCTGGTACACAGAACTGACGGATCCTATCTTGATACACATAGGACACCCTGAGGATCTATCTACACCCAACGAACAGGCGGAGGTCTGATCTAAATAGATCGGTGACGTGACTGCCATCTAAGTGTAGAAGATGTCTCATGTGCCCACAATGGCATCTCAAGTCTAAGAATCACAAGTGCTACTCAACCCAAGAAGATTCTTATTGACGCTGGTGTACCATCCATTAAGAATCTTCGGTGAGTCGTTCAGTTTTTATCCGCTATAAACACCTACACGTCTATACTAGTCTCCAAGACTAATGGTTCATTGAGAAACCATTGGAATCATATATTCCAGTATACGACATGTACCGGTCTCAACGGGTTTACTATACTGACCAAGTAGTGTAAACCTTGACCAGGAACTGTCTGAGAATGACAACGTCATGATACGACTCAATGTCCGTTGCGACGCTTTTGCAACTGTATCATGACTAATCATTCTAGGGTCATTACGTCTTTACCATATAAAAGATTAGATTATATTATAGAAACTGCATATATTATTACTAATATAATGTTTTACAGAAGTATTTAACAAAATACAACCGGGAATTGGCGCTCTGAGCACCAACCCCTACAAAATCTCCCACTTGCTCTAGTGCCAATATCGATTGTATCTAATACCCATCGACTCCACGTGTTTATCAAATAACTTCGGAGGTATGGCCTTCGTCAGCGGGTCTGCTACGTTGTCTTCACTCGGTACCTTGCACACGACAATATCCCCTCCCCTCGCGACACGATCTCTCGAATGATGTGGTACTTGCGTTCCACATGCTTCGACTTCTGATGCGCCCTCGGTCCTTTGCTTGCGCAATGGCTCCAGTATTATCACAGTATAACGGAATCGCATTCTCGATACTTGGGACAACTCCCAATTCTGTGATAAAGTTCTTTATCCACACAGCCTCTTTTGCGGCTTCAGAAGCTGCAATATATTCCGCCTCAGTGGTGGAATCAGCTGTAGATCCCTGTTTGGAACTCTTCCAACACACTGCACCTCCGTTAAGGGTAAAGACAAATCCAGATGTAGACTTTCTATCATCGGGATCCGATTGGAAATCGGAGTCTGTATACCCATTAACCTGCAGTTCGTTTCCTCCATATATTATAATCAACTTATCCTTAGTACCTTTAAGATACTTTAGGATATGTTTAATGGCCATCCAATGGTCATTACCTGGATTGGACTGATATCGACTAGTTACGCTAACAGCGAAACTGATATCAGGCCTCGTACATAACATGGCATACATTATGCTACCCAAACACGAAGCATAAGGTTGGTTAGACATTCTAACCTTCTCATCTTCTGTTTGTGGACACATCTTCTTAGAAAGATGAATCCCATGTCTGAACGGTATGTTTGCTGTCTTACAGTTACCAAAACTATACCGTTCCAAGATCTTATCTACGTACGTTGATTGGGATAACCCAATCAGCCTCCTTTGTCTATCTCGATAGAGTTTTATCCCTAAAACATAGGAAGCTTCTCCCAGGTCCTTCATGGAGAAATTCTTACAGAGATATGCTTTAACGCTTTGTAACATTCCTAAATCATTCCCAATGATTAGGATGTCATCAACATACAGGACTAAAAATACGACCATGCTCCCACTGGCCTTCTGATACACACAGGATTCTTCCGAATTCTTAAGAAAACCAGACGATCTGATAATCTCGTCGAATCGAAGATTCCAACTTCGTGAAGCTTGTTTAAGTCCATAAATGGACTTCTTAAGCTTACAAACCATACCCGAGGTTTGGCTGGATGTGAAACCTTCCGGCTGTTCCATATAGATTTCTTCATCAAGAAACCCATTTAGAAAAGCCGTTTTGACATCCATTTGCCAAATCTCGTAGTCATGATACGCAGCTATAGAAAGCAAAATCCGGATAGACTTAAGCATTGCTGCCGGCGAAAAAGTTTCATCGTAGTCGACGCCAGGTCGCTGCGTGTAACCTTTTGCTACCAGTCGGGCCTTGTAAGTTTCAACCTTACCGTCAGGCCCGCGCTTCCTTTGTAAACCCATTTACAACCGATAGGAACAATTCCTTCGGGAAGCGGAATCAAGTCCCAAACTTGATTTTCATGCATTGAATCTATCTCGGATTTCATGGCACTTTGCCATTTCACGGAGTCGATGTCCAACATCGATTCTCTATAGGTGAAAGGATCGGTCTCTTCAACTAAGAGAACATCCAGACTCTTTTCTTGTATCAAATACAAGCGTTCAGGAGGTCTAGATACCCTTTCCGACCTACGGAGTGTGTGTGTTGAAGGTCCTTCATCTACTTGAACTTCAGGTTCCTCCGTTGGTTCGTTGTTTTCAGGTTGGACTTCATCAAGTTCAACCCTTCTATGATCACTACCTTCTGACAAAAATCTACTTCTAGAAATTTTGCGAAGCGAGCTACGAAGACATTTCGATGCTCGGTATCATAGAACAGATATCCCCTCGTATTTGAGGGATATCCAACAAACCTAAACTTTTGCCCTCGAGGCGAAAGCTTACTTTGCTGAGTCACCCTGACATAGGCAGGACAACCCCAAACCTTAATATAATTAAGATTCGGTCTCCTACCGAACCATATCTCATACGGTGTCGTAGGAACAGCCTTTGAAGGAATCTTATCAAAAGATGTGCGGCTGTTAAGAGACAGTAACCCCATAAGTAATAGGGCAAATCTGTGAAACTCAACATCGATCGGACCATATCCAATAAAGTCCGATTTCTCTCCTTTCAGATACACCATTGTGCTGTGGTGTACCTGGA
The DNA here is from genome assembly GCA_019454045.1 of Zanthoxylum bungeanum. Lineage (NCBI taxonomy): Eukaryota > Viridiplantae > Streptophyta > Magnoliopsida > Sapindales > Rutaceae > Zanthoxylum > Zanthoxylum bungeanum. The sequence continues at coordinate 90,322 of SKCR01001521.1, read as the reverse complement.
GGAGTATATTGAGCGAGAATCCCATTCTCCTTCATATAATCCATGAACTCACCACTCATATATTCGCCGCCTCGATCTGATCGAAGGCATTTAATATATTTACCAGTCTGTTTTTCTACTTCATTTCGGAACTCTTTGAACTTTTCAAAGGTTTCCGATTTATGTCGCATCAAATACACATAACCGTACCGTGACAAATCATCAGTAAAGGTAACGAAGTACGAATAACCACTGTGAGCAGTTTGACTTAGTGGACCACATACATCAGAATGTACGAGTTCCAGTAAGTTAGTGGCACGGTGTCCAACACCAGAAAATGGGGCCTTGGTCATTTACCCCTGAATACAGGATTCACAAGTTGGATAGGATTCAATGGTAAGATCTGATATCAAACCATTCCTAACCAATTGGGTAAGGCGTTTAACGCCAATGTGACCAAGTCTCATATGCCAAAGTTCAGTATTATTAATTACAGGTAAACTACGTTTATTAACTCCAGTATTTAATATATCTTTTGAAGTTTGCAATGTATAATGACCATGCTGGTTTGGACAACTAAGGATCTGAATATTATTTTTATCATATAAATACAAAGAACTATTCTTAATATTAATACAAAGCCTTCTGTATCCAATACAAAAGTGATATAATATTAGCGACACATCCTGGTACAAAATGACAGTCATATAACAAAAGTGTCCCATTCGGCAATGAGATCTCGCATACTCCCACTGCAACTGCATCCAAAGAGTCTCCACTCCCGAACCGCAACTGCATCTCCCCTGGCTTCAGCCTCCTACTTTCCTTCAGCACCTGCAACGAATTGCAAATGTGAATGGGACAAGCAGAATCTAAAATCCAGCTGGATGTAACGGCTTCACAAGCCAAAGATAAATCAATAACTGGAAAAATAAAAGTACCTGATGTAGATGCTCTGTCTCTCCTGATCTGAGCAATGTAATCTGGACAATTTCTCTTCCAGTGCCCGACCTTGCCGCAGTGGTGGCATTTGTCTTCAGAAGCCCTTTTGGGCTTAGCTATCTTCGCCTGCTGTGGAGGACCGAAGCCTTCTTTTCTTCCCTTTCTTCTTCTTTCCCTTGGACATTCCTTGGGAAGAAGCAGACAGAGAAGTAGATCTAGGTGGGCGAGTCGGTACCCCCTCTTCAGATCCTCTTCTGCCGTGAGCAACATCCTATGTAGCTCCTGGTAGGTGCAGACTGTCCCGTGCATGTTGAAGTACATCACAAACTGGCGGAATGAAGCTGGCAGAGAACCAAGAATGACACTCCTACCCGAGAATGTCATTTAGGATGAGATTATGTTGCCTCAATTGATCGATCAAATCGATCATTTGAAGAACATGTGGGCTAACACTTTGCCCCTCATCCAGACGCGCATGGAACAGTTCCATGGCGACCTTGTGAACAATAACCTGTTCCTGGTTCTCGAACGATTGTCTTAATCGTGTTATCATACTATAGGAATCTGATGTTCCATAGTATTGTTGCTTGAGTTTCGGAGAGAGCGAACTAAGGATGTAATTTAACCCTTAAATCATCATTCTTCCAAGCTTCAAAAACTTGGCGTTCCTCCTCTGAAGCATCCTCACCCACTGCAAGGGGCAACGGACCCTCAAGAACATAACCCAACTTTTCGGAATCGAGGACAATCCTCAAATCCAATTCCCAGTCCGTAAAGTTCTCAGCGCCTTTTAGTTTGTTCGCATCTAACATACGCGCAAACTGGTTTGTGGATTGACCCGCCATCGCAAATCTATCATATAGATCACGAAAAACGGTTAGCAGAAATTAAGCAGTTTCATATAATATCAAAAGCATAAACTAGATCATGGATTTTTAATCTAATATGCCCCTCCCACTAAATCATGCAATACTGTAATCCCAAAACAGAATACAAATATTTAATAATTAAATTAAATATAAATAGTGAAAAGTGGATCCCGTGAATATATTTCAGCTCACAGCAGAGGCACGGTCTCGCCTACGTATATTCATCAGGTAGACAACTCATTTGTCAATCACTCAATAGTGACTCCTAAGTATCCGGTCCTGGCCGTTTCTCGTTGTCGCTGCGAAGGCAGGCCCACAAGGAGACGTACCAAGGTAATACTCGTCAATGATAAACTCAAGTTACTTACGTAATCCTGACAGCTAGGGCACGTTCAGAATTCCGCTTTTACTACTTGAATTTATCTAGTATCAGATATACATCCGGTATAAATAAATCTTTATCGGCTACACCCTCACAGCAGAGGCACGGTCTCGGATGTAGTCACAAAGAAGTATTCATAAACCGTATTGACAAGACGGACCATATAACATGCATCAAATACAAATTACATTTAAACCTTATTATTAGGGATTTTCCGCTAAGTGTCATACACCCTAAATCTAATCAAATTAGTTCCTAATAAGCATGCATAAATCAAGAAAACATGATTAAACATTGATTCAATGATGGCTAATCATTTTAAGTGGCCTAGAATCAGACTTGCTCTGATACCATTTTGAAGGGGTTATTTAGGGGTGAATCCGGTAACGCAGCGGAAGCGGTGAAAATCCGATTTTCAGATTTCAAAACTTTTTCTTGGATTAAATAAATAAACACATTTATTTAATTACCCAATAATCAAATAATGAAATAAAATTTCAAATGAATCAAATTCAAGTGAAATTACCAAATTACCCTTATATGGTATTTTGTCCATTTTAGTCCGAAATTGATCCAATCAATTTTGAATGATTCTAAATCATTTCTAAGATGAACTTAGCATGTTCAAAACATCAAAACACCAAAAGCCACAAAATCCCCAAATTTCCTTACAAATGCCGAGAGCACCAAATGGTGCCCAGTTGACCATTTGGTCATTTCATGCTTCAAAACTCATCCAAATGAAATCCAATCAACATGAAACTTTGCATGCATCATATACACACCCAAATGCTCAACATATATGAAAACCCCCAAATTTGGAATTAGTTAGAAACCCTAATTTTTCAATTTCCACACAAATGGACAAATTAGGCTAATTACATTAAATCAAATGTTTCAATCATCAATCTTTCATCCAATTCAAGTCTCAACACAATGAAACAACTCAAGATCAAATCTAGGTCATTTAAGAGTGGGTCAACAACTCTAGAATAGCAACATGGTTTCATAAACCTTAAAAGAAACATATAACTACAACTAGTTACATTCTTTGTTCATCAAACATGCTCAACACTTTTAACAAATTTCCATCATCAAAAACCACAAGAAATAAAGAAAGAATAACTTAAGAAACTCATGAGAGATAGCCTAGATCATAAGGAACAAATTCCTTTCTAATAGTAAGTTTAAGAAACTTACAAAATCAAGCTTTTCTTTAGGTTTTTCTTTTTCCTTCACTTTCTTTCTTTGTCTTTCTTCAATGGAACTTTGTTTTTGGTAAAGTGTATTAGGTAAGTGAAATGAAAAATGAAAAACAATTTATATGTGTAACAATTACACCTTGGCCGAAATTCATGGCCAAATTCAAGAAATTGTAATTTCAATTTAATTTCAATTATCATAATGTCAACTTGCACAAATATCTTATAAACTACTTTATTAGATATTTATTTTGGTCAACAAATGCAACTAATGTCATTTACTTTAATTATCCTAACATAAGATATTTATATTTTAATTAATTTAATCATTTAACAATTAAATAATTAATTAATTAATCAAATACAAATATATTAAATATATGTATAATATTTACATTAAATATTAAAAACATATATTCATTTAGGAAATAAGTCAAATAACTCATTTTGACTATTAATTAATGTGTATTTAAATTAATCAAGTATTAAATGTAAATACACAATAATTAAGTAAATGACTATCTAGTGTCTTTAGCATGTATCTTGCGTTTAACCATTAAACGACTTTATAAATAATCAATATTATTTATTTATGTTGCTCTAGTGCTCAACGAGTATGTTTCATTATTGAGACTCTCTAGGTTCAGGTATATCCGTCACGAAATCAAATTTCATGTCCATAATCTATCCACCCGTAGATTATGACGATCACGGATAATCTCGCTAAACCATACAGGTCGAGGTCATCGCAAATGTATAATTCCTCCGTCACAGGTATCCGGATAAATCCCAGAGATATAGATATGAACGTCAAATCTCTATCGGGATTATCCAGTCGACTATTCTATTAGCAATCTCAAAAACAATGTTTAGAACTAGCTTCTAAACTTACCACGGGCCCATGGTTTTATCTGATTGCTAATCATATGGACTACCTATGCTCTGGTACACAGAACTGACGGATCCTATCTTGATACACATAGGACACCCTGAGGATCTATCTACACCCAACGAACAGGCGGAGGTCTGATCTAAATAGATCGGTGACGTGACTGCCATCTAAGTGTAGAAGATGTCTCATGTGCCCACAATGGCATCTCAAGTCTAAGAATCACAAGTGCTACTCAACCCAAGAAGATTCTTATTGACGCTGGTGTACCATCCATTAAGAATCTTCGGTGAGTCGTTCAGTGTTTATCCCTATAAACACCTACACGTCTATACTAGTCTCCAAGACTTATGGTTCATTGAGAAACCATTGGAATCATATATTCCAGTATACGACATGTACCGGTCTCAACGGGTTTACTATACTGACCAAGTAGTGTAAACCTTGACCAGGAACTGTCTGAGAATGACAACGTCATGATACGACTCAATGTCCGTTGCGACGCTTTTGCAACTGTATCATGACTAATCATTCTAAGGTCATTACGTCTTTACCATATAAAAGATTAGATTATATTATAGAAACTGCATATATTATTACTAATAATAATGTTTTACAGAAGTATTTAACAAAATACAACCGGGAATTGGCGCTCTGAGCACCAACCCCTACAATCTACCACTCAAATATACATAAATGTACACTTGAGATATTGAATATAAAATTTTCGGAACTCCGTAGCTAAGCGTGCCTTGGGCCCCGGACTCGGTTATCGGTCGGGAAGGGCCCATCCCGATGGGAGAGCACCAGAATTCAATTTAAGTACCTTTTTTGTCTGAATGTTGATGGGTGCGACCATAACCAGCACTAATGCACCGATCCCATCAGAACTCCGCAGTTAAGTGTGTTTGGGCGAGAGCAGTACTAGGATTGATGACCTCTTGGGAAGTCCTCGTGTTGCACCCCCATTTTTATTTTTGATTTATTTTAACATCCCTTGTTTTCGCGGCGCATTCATTCCACGAATGCTAGCTCCTTCACTCGGAAGAACCGTACACATGTTTGAAATTTAATATAATCATACAAGCACTTCTTTGGAAATGTTTAAGAAACTTTGGAAGTTGATAACTTTGTGTTCAGAGACCTTTGAGGCGAATTTTTTTTTTAAAACCGCATAAATTCGAGATAAATGCAGTGGTCAAGATCCGTAGGGGCTTGGGGGGTAATTTTGACCCTTAATTTATTATGTTTTTTCTAGGTTTTTGAATGCATTTTTAGATATTGATTTTTTAAACACTAAAATTTTTATACCATTAGGCATTAAATTTGGCTTCTACCACTCACAATAATACATAAATGTCCAACTTGAGATATTGAATATAAATTTTTCTGAACTCCGCTTAAGCGTGCTTGGGCCTATGACTCGGTTAATCGAGTCGGGAAGGGCCCGTCCACGATGGGAGAGCACGCAGAATTTCGGATTAAGTACAATTTTGTCTGAATGTTGATGGGTCGACCATACCAAGCACTAATGCACTGGATCCCATCAGAACTCCTCTCCGCCGTTAATTGTGCTTGGGCGAGAGCGTACTAATATGGGGGGATGACGTAGGCACTGCATTTTTACACATAGTCCCTATGAGTCTCATTTTGGAGACACTCCTTTTAAGTCAGGAGGTCACGGAAAACGGACATCGGAAGGGGGAATTCAAAATAAACCAGTTCACTATCTTCGTTGGTGCTGCGTTCGTTACTTTCGTTCAAACGTCAGGCAGATTGCGGACGTTCGTGCCGCGTTCGAGGAACGTTTCGAACGGTGTCGGTAATTCTGGTTTTGCTGTAGCCTCGCACCCCAGCCCAATTAGCCCCCCAAAGCCCATAAAACACATCCAATTAAATAAATAATTTATTAAAACATTAAAACTAAATAAGATAATAATTAAATTAATTAAATAATTAAATAAAACATTTACCAAACTTAAACTAAAATCATGCTAATTTAAATAATTTGAAATATATTATATACTAAAATTAAAAAGATGTCATGCCTATTAAATCAATCACCAATTAATTCCCAATCAATATTCAACCTTCCTATCTAAACCAAATTTTGTCCCCATCAATCCCTTGCTTTCCTTGTCCAACACCAAATCAATCCTCTCTTTTGCCAAACTCTTCTTTGTGAGACAATGAGTAGCCCTAGCCTTCTCTATATAACAACCCCTAACCAAGACATCCAACTGCTAGCTCATTCATACAAGAAAGCCTCCCCGAGCTCCCCACTCTCTCTAATACATACAAACGCCCAAGACATCAAGACACTCTCCATATCACGCGCAAAACTTACAAAACATAAACACATACCAACAACCCTTCATTCACCAAATTAACGAGAACAACACCCATCAGCCCTAACCCTTGAAATCAGTCCCAAACAGCAGCCCAATACCTCCCCAAACACACCAAAAACAATACCTAAAAACACAAAAGAGCCCCAAATAGTCCCCAGAACATCAAAACAGTCCACTGAAACAGAAGAATAGGACCTGAAACAGTGAGCTGAAACGGCGAGCAGAAATCCGCGAAAACAGCAGCAAAAGACGGAGAACGACAACTCAAAATAGTAAGACAAACGAACGAGAACAGTGAACCAGTGAACCGGAAGAGTTGCAGAGCATCCACCCTTCCGACGATCGTGTACCGTACATCCGAGAGGTGATTTAAAAGGTTAGACCTGAGGGCACTCTTTTCACATTAGTTTTATTCGTTTCTTTTATTATTGAATCTATTCGCATGAGATCGTTTGTGGATGCATGTTTTGTGGCTTGAATGAAATGGAAGAGTGTCGTCTCTTGGGTATATAGGATGGAAACCCAGACGTAAATTCCGTAGCCGAATCCGAATGGACGGTAGTGCGGTCTGTACTTGGGATAACAACTCCACGTACCACTTGAGTAAACGGTACCTTCTCTTGTTTTGTGTTGCTTTGGTTTTTATTTATTTCTCGTCACTTGAATTCTGTATGTTGCTTATTCCTGCATGATCCGATCGAGTGCATGGGCTTAGTAAGTGGAATGAAAGATCCTCGATGGGAAGGGTTAAAGCCCTTTACCACGATGCTTTGCCGCGCCGGTTGATGTGTGTCCGGTTGAATGCAAGATACGTTCAATCGGGCATGCTTAGTTTGATATGATTGTCTTTATGTTTTTTTATGCATGGTTCAATCAAGCGCATGGGCTTAGTAAGTGGAATGAAAGATCCCTCATGGGGAGGGGTTTAAAGCCCTTTACCACGATGCTTGCCGCGCCGGTTGATGTGTGTCCGTTGAACAATGCAAGATACGCTCAATCGGGCATGCTTAGTTGATATGATTGTCTTTATGTTTTTTTATGCATGGTTCAATCAAGCGCATGGGCTTAGTAATGTGATGAAAGATCCCCCATGGGGAGGGGTTTAAAGCCCTTTCCACGATGCTTTGCCGCGCCGGTTGATGTGTGTCCGGTTGAATGCAAGATACGCTCAATCGGGCATACTTAGTTTGATATGATTGTCTTTATGTTTGTATGCATGATTTGATGTGACACGCATGGACTTAGTATGTTGGTCTAAAAGTCCTCTCTTTTGAGAGATCAAGAGCCCCAAAAGGCCACCTTTACACGGCAGTACTACTTCGCCGCGCCCTTTATTTTGTTGTTTATTGTATTGCGTCCCATTTCATGCATCAGGTCTGATCCCGTTCGAACGCGTTTACGAACGCAACTCGAACGCGCATGCATTTTGCCTTATCATGCTCGCAGATCTCATCTCCGTTCGAACGCGTTCACGAACGCCATACGAACGTGAGCATTCTGTTTCATTTCTGTTCGAACGCGTTCACAAACGCCACACGAACGTGAGTATTCTGTTTCATTTCCGTTCGAACGCGTCACAAACGCCCATACAACGTGTGCATTCTGTTTCATTTCCATTCGAACGCGTTCACAAACGCCATACGAACGTGAGCATTCTGTTTCATTTCCGTTCAAACGCGTTACAACGCTACTCGAACGAACGAGAACCTTCTGTTTACCGTTCGACGCTACACGAACGCACACGGTAAACAGATCCTCTTGCATCACTTACGACATGTCCATCTTAGCATATGGTTACCCCTTTGTACGCTATGCATTTGTATTACCTCTCTAGTTGTCTATTTCTGTTATGATGCGCCTACATATTATTTGTCGTCATTTTGATTTCCTTTACATTACACGGCATGTTACCTGACTGTTTGTGTTTATATTTACAAGAATGATTGAATTCTTATGACGTTATGTGCTTGTTGTTGCAAAGGCCTACTTTTGAGCATGTGAATTTGGCAATAAGATTTGGTTTCATGTATGTTAGATGTAAACTATACTTTTCAAGCATGTGAATTTAGGATTTGTGTTGCACTTGGAAATATATGTCATAGGCTTGGTTGGATTATTGCATAAATCTTTACATTACAAGTTGCATAAGTAAGGGACCATTCCGAACCCAATGGTTTGAGGTCTTCCCTTGCGAGGGGTGAGTGCGGCCTTAAATCTTTGTCCCGGTTCACACCGGGTGGCGACTCCCTTATTCTCCGGTTTAGTCCTCCGTTGGCTACTCCGTACTCCCAACTAGGCTCCCGAGCATGGAACAGCATTGCGTCGCCCCAGATTCCTGTGTGTTCCCACAATGACCTCTTGGGAAGTCCTCGTGTTGCACCCCAATTTTTATTTTTGATTTATTTTAACATCTCTTTGTTTTCGCGGCGCATTCATTCCAAGAATGCTAGCTTACTTCACTCGGACAACCGTACACATGTTTGATAATTTAATATAATCATACAAGCGTCTTCTTTGGAAAAGTAAGAAACTTTGGAAGTTGATAACTTTGTGTTCGGAGATCCGATTGAGGCGAATTTTTTTTTAAACCGCATAAAATTTCGAGATAAATGCAGTGGTCAAGATCCGTAGGGCCTTGGGGGGTAATTTTGACCCTTAATTTATTGTTTTTCTTAGGTTTTGATGCATTTTTTAGATATTGATTTTTTAAACACTAAAATTTTTATACCATTAGGCATTTAAATTTGGCTTCTACAACTCAAAATAATACATAAATGTCCAAATTGAGATATTGAATATAAAATTTTCGGAACTCCGCAGTAGTTAAGCGTGCTTGGGACCGGGACTCGGTTATCGAGTCGGGAAAGGCCCGTCCACGATAGGAGAGCACGCAGAATTTCGGATTAAGTACATTTTTTGTCTGAATGTTGATGGGTGCGACCATACCAGCACTAATGCACCGGATCCCATCAGAACTCCGCAGTTAAGTGTGCTTGGGCGAGAGCAGTACTAAGATGGATGACCTCTTGGGAAGTCCTCGTGTTGCACCCCAATTTTTATTTTTGATTTATTTTAACATCTCTTTGTTTTCGCGGCGCATTCATTCCAAGAATGCTAGCTTCCTTCACTCGGAGAACCGTACACATGTTTGATAATTTAATATAATCATACAAGCGTCTTCTTTGGAAATGTAAGAAACTTTGGAAGTTGATAACTTTGTGTTCAGAGATCCGATTGAGGCGAATTGTTTTTTTAAACCGCAAAAAATTTCGAGATAAATGCAGTGGTCAAGATCCGTAGGGGCTTGGGGGGTAATTTTGACCCTTAATTTATTGTTTTTCTTATAGGTTTGATGCATTTTTTAGATATTGATTTTTTAAACACTAAAACTTTTATACCATTAGGCATTTAAATTTGACTTCTACAACTCAAAATAATACATAAATGTCCAACTTGAGATATTGAATATAAAATTTTCGGAACTCCGCAGTTAAGCGTGCTTGGGACCGGGACTCGGTTATCGAGTCGGGAAAGGCCCGTCCACGATGGGAGAGCACGCAGAATTTCGGATTAAGTACATTTTTTGTCTGAATGTTGATGGGTGCGACCATACCAGCACTAATGCACCGGATCCCATCAGAACTCCGCAGTTATGTGTGCTTGGGCGAGAGCAGTAGTACTAAGATGGATGACCTCTTGGGAAGTCCTCGTGTTGCACCCCCCCAATTTTTATTTTTGATTTATTTTAACAACTCTTTGTTTTCGCGGCGCATTCATTCCAAGAATGCTAGCCTTCCTTCACTCGGAGAACCGTACACTGTTTGATAATTTAATATAATCATACAAGTGTCTTATTTGGAAATGTAAGAAACTTTGGAAGTTGATAACTTTGTGTTCGGAGATCCGATTGAGGCGAATTTTTTTTTAAACCGCATAAAATTTCGAGATAAATGCAGTTGTCAAGATCCGTAGGAGCTTGGGGGTAATTTTGACCCTTAATTTATTGTTTTTCTTAGGTTTTGATGCATTTTTTAGATATTGATTTTTTAAACACTAAAATTTTTATACCATTAGGCATTTTAATTTGGCTTCTACCTCTCAAAATAATACATAAATATCCAACTTGAGATATTGAATATAAAATTTTCGGAACTCCGCAGCTAAGCGTGCTTGGGCCCGGGACTCAGTTCTCGAGTCGGGAAGGGCCCGTCCACGATGGGAGAGCACGCAGAATTTCGGATTAAGTACATTTTTTGTCTGATTGTTGATGGGTGCGACCATACCAGCACTAATGCACCGGATCCCATCAGAACTCTGCAGTTAAGTGTGCTTGGGGGAGAGTAGTACTAAGATGGATGACCTTTTGGGAAGTCCTCGTGTTGCACCCCAATTTTTATTTTTGATTTATTTTAACATCTCTTTGTTTTCGTGGCGCATTCATTCCAAGAATGCTAGCTTCATTCACTCGGAGAACCGTACACATGTTTGATAATTTAATATAATCATACAAGCGTCTTCTTTGGAAATGTAAGAAACTTTGGAAGTTGATAACTTTGTGTACGGAGATCCGATTGAGGCGAATTTTTTTTTTAACCGCATAAAATTCAAGATAAATGCAGTGGTTAAGATCCGTAGGGGCTTGGGGGGTAATTTTGACCCTTAATTTATTATTTTTCTTATGTTTTGATGCATTTTTTAGATATTAATTTTTTAAATACTAAAATTTTTATACCATTAGGCATTTAAATTTGGCTTCTACCACTCAAAATAATACATAAATGTCCACTTGAGATATTGAATATAAAATTTTCGGAACTCCGCAGTTAAGCGGGTTTGGGCCCGGGACTCGGTTATCGATTCGGGAAGGGCCCGTTCACGATGGAAAGCACACAGAATTTCGGATTAAGTACATTTTTTGTCTGAATGTTGATGGGTGCGACCATACCAGTACTAATGCACCGGATCCCATCAGAACTCCGCAGTTAAGTGTGCTTGGGCGAGAGCAGTACTAAGATGGATGACCTCTTGGGAAGTCCTCGTGTTGCACCCCAATTTTTATTTTTGATTTATTTTAACATCTCTTTGTTTTCGCGGCGCATTCATTCTTAGAATGCTAGCTTCCTTCACTCGGAGAACCGTACACATGTTTGATAATTTAATATAATCATACAAGCGTCTTCTTTGGAAATGTAAGAAACTTTGGAAGTTGATAACTTTGTGTACGGAGATCCGATTGAGGCGAATTTTTTTTTTAAACCGCATAAAATTTAAAGATAAAATGCAGTGGTTAAGATCCGTAGGGGCTTGGGGGGTAATTTTGACCCTTAATTTATTATTTTTCTTATGTTTTGATGCATTTTTTAGATATTGTTTTTTTAAACACTAAAATTTTTATACCATTAGGCATTTAAATTTGGCTTCTACCACTCAAAATAATACATAAATGTCCAACTTGAGATATTGAATATAAAATTTTTGGAACTCCGCAGTTAAGCGGGCTTGGGCCCTGGGCTCGGTTATCGAGTCGGGAAGGGCCCGTCCACAATGGGAGAGCACGCAGAATTTCGGATTAAGTACATTTTTTGTCTGATTGTTGATCGGTGCGACCATACCAGCACTAATGCACCGGATCCCATCAGAACTCCTCAGTTAAGTGTGCTTGGGCGAGAGAAGTAGTGAGATGGGTGAGCTCTTGGGAAGTCCTCGTGTTGCACCCCAATTTTTATTTTTGATTTATTTTAACATCTCTTTGTTTTCGCGGCGCATTCATTCCAAGAATGCTAGCTTCCTTCACTCGGAGAACCGTACACATGTTTGATAATTTAATATAATCATACAAGTGTCTTATTTGGAAATGTAAGAAACTTTGGAAGTTGATAACTTTGTGTTCGGAGATCCGATTGAGGCGAATTTTTTTTTTAAACCGCATAAAATTTCGAGATAAATGCAGTTGTCAAAATCCGTAGGAGCTTGGGGGTAATTTTGACCCTTAATTTATTATTTTTCTTAGGTTTTGGTGCATTTTTTAGTTATTGATTTTTTAAACACTAAAATTTTTATACCATTAGGCATTTAAATTTGGCTTCTACCACTCAAAATAATACATAAATGTCCAACTTGAGATATTGAATATAAAATTTTCGGAACTCCGCAGCTAAGCGTGCTTGTGCCCGGGACCCAGTTCTCGAGTCGGGAAGGGCCTGTCCACGATGGGAGAGCACGCAGAATTTCGGATTAAGTACATTTTTTGTCTGATTGTTGATGGATGCGACCATTTCAGCACTAATGCACCGGATCCCATCAGAACTCCGCAGTTAAGTGTGCTTGGGCGAGAGTAGTACTAAGATGGATGACCTCTTGGGAAGTCCTCGTGTTGCACCCCAATTTTTTATTTTATTTATTTCAACATCTCTTTGTTTTCGCGGCGCATTCATTCCAAGAATGCTAGCTTCCTTCACTCGGAGAACCGTACACATGTTTGATAATTTAATATAATCATACAAGCATCTTCTTTGAAAATGTAAGAAACTTTGGAAGTTGATAACTTTATGTTCCGAGATCCGATTGAGGCGAATTTGTGTTTTTAAACCGCATAAAATTTCGAGATAAATGCAGTGGTCAAGATCCGTAGGGTCTTGGGGGGTAATTTTGCCCCTTAATTTATTGTTTTTCATGGGTTTTGATGCATTTTTTAGATATTGATTTTTAAACACTAAATTTTTTATACCAGTAGGCATTTAAATTTGGCTTCTACCACTCATAATAATACATAAATGTCCAACTTGAGATATTGAATATAAAATTTTCGAAACTCCGCAGTTAAGCGTGCTTGGGCCCGGGACTCGGTTATCGAGACGAGAAGGGCCCGTCCACGATGGGAGAGCACGCAGAATTTCAGATTAAGTATATATTTTGTCTGAATGTTGATGGGTGTGACCATACCAGCACTAATGCACCGGATCCCATCAGAACTCCGCGGTGAAGTGTGCTTGGGCGAGAGCAGTACTAAGATGGGTGACCTCTTGGGAAGTCCTCGTGTTGCACCCCAATTTTTATTTTATTTATTTTAACATCTTTTTGTTTTCGCGGCGCATTCATTCCAACAATGCTAGCTTCCTTCACTCGGAGAACCGTACACATGTTTGATAATTTAATATAATCATACAAGTGTCTTATTTGGAAATGTAAGAAACTTTGGAAGTTGATAACTTTGTGTTCGGAGATCTTATTGAGGGGAATTTTTTTTTAAACCGCATAAAATTTCTAGGTAAATGCAGTGGTCAAGATCCGTAGGGGCTTGGGGGGTAATTTTGACCCTTAATTTATTGTTTTTCTTAGGTTTTGATGCATTTTTTAGATATTGATTTTTTAAACACTAAAATTTTTATACCATTAGGCATTTAAATTTGGCTTCTACCTCTCAAAATAATACATAAATGTCCAACTTGAGATATTGAATATAAAATTTTCGGAACTCCGCAGTTAAGCGTGCTTGGGCCCGGGACTAGGTTATCGAGACGAGAAGGGCTCGTCCACGATGGGAGAGCACGCAGAATTTCGGATTAAGTATATTTTTTGTCTGAATGTTGATGGGTGCGACCATACCAGCACTAATGCATCGGATCCCATCAGAACTCCGCAGTGAAGTGTGCTTGGGCGAGAGCAGTATCAAGATGGGTGACCTCTTGGGAAGTCCTCGTGTTGCACCCCAATTTTTATTTTTGATTTATTTTACCATCTCTTTGCTTTCGCGACGCAATCATTCCCTCCGGGCCCCAATCTTTGTCTTGCTTGTGCGCGTTAACGTCGATTTGAGAATTCCACTTGTAGTCGACGCCCAGTTCTCGAGTCGGGAAGGGCCCGTCCACGATGGGAGAGCACACAGAATTTCAGATTAAGTACATTTTTTGTCTGAATGTTGATGGGTGCGACCATACCAGCACTAATGCACCGGATCCCATCAGAACTCCGCAGTTAAGTGTGCTTGGGCGAGAGCAGTACTAAGATGGATGACCTCTTGGGAAGTCCTCGTGTTGCACCCCAATTTTTATTTTTGATTTATTTTAACATCTCTTTGTTTTCGCGGCGCATTCATTCCAAGAATGCTAGCTTCCTTCACTCGGAGAACCGTACACATGTTTGATAATTTAATATAATCATACAAGCGTCTTCTTTGGAAATGTAAGAAACTTTGGAAGTTGATAACTTTGTGTTCGGAGATCCGATTGAGGCGAATTTTTTTTTAAACCGCATAAAATTTCGAGATAAATGCAGTGGTCAAGATCCGTAGGGGCTTGGGGGGTAATTTTGACCCTTAATTTATTGTTTTTCTTAGGTTTTGATGCATTTTTTAGATATTGATTTTTTAAACACTAAAATTTTTATACCATTAGGCATTTAAATTTGGCTTCTACCACTCAAAATAATACATAAATGTCCAACTTGAGATATTGAATATAAAATTTTCGGAACTCCGCAGTTAAGCGTGCTTGGGCCCGGGACTCGGTTATCGAGTCGGGAAGGGCCCGTCCACGATGGGAGAGCACGCAGAATTTCAGATTAAGTACATTTTTTGTCTGAATGTTGATGGGTGCGACCATACCAGCACTAATGCACCGGATCCCATCAGAACTCCGCAGTTAAGTGTGCTTGGGCGAGAGCAGTACTAAGATGGATGACCTCTTGGGAAGTCCTCGTGTTGCACCCCAATTTTTATTTTTGATTTATTTTAACATCTCTTTGTTTTCGCGGCGCATTCATTCCAAGAATGCTAGCTTCCTTCACTCGGAGAACCGTACACATGTTTGATAATTTAATATAATCATACAAGTGTCTTATTTGGAAATGTAAGAAACTTTGGAAGTTGATAACTTTGTGTTCGGAGATCCGATTGAGGCGAATTTTTTTTTTAAACCGCATAAAATTTCGAGATAAATGCAGTGGTCAAGATCCGTAGGAGCTTGGGGGGTAATTTTGACCCTTAATTTATTATTTTTCTTAGGTTTTGATGCATTTTTTAGATATTGATTTTTTAAACACTAAAATTTTTATACCATTAGGCATTTAAATTTGGCTTCTACCTCTCAAAATAATACATAAATGTCCAACTTGAGATATTGAATATAAAATTTTCGGAACTCCTCAGCTAAGCGTGCTTGGGCCCGGGACTCGGTTCTCGAGTCGGGAAGGGCCCGTCCTGTAGGGGTTGGTGCTCAGAGCGTCAATTCCCGGTTGTATTTTTGTTAAATACTTATGTAAAACGTTATTATCAGTAATAATATATGCAGTTTCTATAATATAATCTAATCTATTATATGGTAAAGACGTAATGACCTTAGAATGATTAGTCATGGTACAGTTGCAAAAGCGTCGCAACGGACATTGAGTCGTATAATGACGTTGTCATTCTCAGATAGTTCCTGGTCAAGGTTTACACTACTTGGTCAGTATAGTAAACCCGTTGAGACCGGTACATGTCGTATACTGGAATATATGATTCCAATGGTTTCTCAATGAACCATAAGTCTTGGAGACTAGTATAGACGTGTAGGTGTTTATAGTGGATAAACACTGAACGACTCACCAAAGATTCTTAATGGATGGTACACCAGCGTCAATAAGAATCTTCTTGGGTTGAGTAGCACTTGTGATTCTTAGACTTGAGATTCCATAGTGGGCACATGAGACATCTTCTACACTTAGATGGCAGTCACGTCACCGATCTATTTAGATCAGACCTCCGCCTGTTCGTTGGGTGTAGATAGATCCTCAGGGTGTCCTATGTGTATCAAGATAAGATCCGTCAGTTCTGTGTACCAGAGCATAGGTAGTCCATATGATTAGCAATCAGATAAAACCATGGGCCCGTGGTAAGTTTAGAAGCTAGTTCTAAACATCTTTTTGAGATTGCTAATAGAATAGTCGACTGGATAGTCCCGATAGAGATTTGACGTTTACATCTATATCTCTGGGATTTATCCGGATACCTGTGACGGAGGAATTATACATTTGCGATGACCTCGACCTGTATGGTTCAGCGAGATTATCCGTGATCGTCATAATCTACGGGTGGATAGATTATGGACACGAAATTAGATTTTGTGACGGATATACCTGAACCTAGAGAGTCTCAATAATGAAACATACTCGTTGAGCACTAGAGCAACATAAATAAATAATATTGATTATTTATAAAGTCGTTTAATGGTTAAACGCAAGATACATGCTAAAGACACTAGATAGTCATTTACTTAATTATTGTGTATTTACATTTAATACTTGATTAATTTAAATACACATTAATTAATAGTCAAAATGAGTTATTTGACTTATTTCCTAAATGAATATATGTTTTAATATTTAATGTAAATATTATACATATATTTAATATATTTGTATTTGATTAATTAATTAATTATTTAATTGTTAAATGATTAAATTAATTAAAATATAAATATCTTACATTAGGATAATTAAAGTAAATGACATTAGTTGCATTTTTTGACCAAAATAAATATCTAATAAAGTAGTTTATAAGATATTTATGCAAGTTGACATTATGATAATTGAAATGAAATTGAAATTACAATTTCTTGCATTTGCTTTGAATTTTCGGCCAAGGCCTAAAAGTCACAAGTATAAATGTTTTTTCAATTTTCATTTAACTTAACCTAATACACTTTATCAAAAACAAATTCCATTGAAGAAAGACAAAGAAAGAAAGTGAAGGAGAAAAGAAAAAACCTAAAGAAAAGCTTGGATTTTGTAAGTTTCTTAAACTTACTATTAGAAGGAATTTGTTCCTTAGGATCTAGGCTACCTCTCATGAGTTTCTTAAGTTATTCTTTTCTTTATTTCTTGTGTTTTGATGATGGAATTTGTTTGAAAGTGTTGAGCATGTATGGTGAAGAAATGATGTAACTATTGTAGTTATATGTAATCTTTTAAGGTTTATGAAACCATGTTGCTATTCTAGAGTTGTTGACCCACTCTTAAATGACCTAGATTTGATCTTGAGTTGTTTCATTGTGTTGAGACTTGAATTGGATGAAAGATTGATGATTGAAACATTTGATTTAATGTAATTAGCCTAATTTGTCCAATTTGTGGAAATTGAAAAATTAGGGTTTCTAACTAATTCCAAATTTGGGGGTTTTCATATATGTTGTGTATTTATGTGTGTATAAGATGCATGCAAAGTTTCATGTTGATTGGATTTCATTAAGATGAGTTTTGAAGCATGAAATGACCAAATGGTCAATGTTGCCACCAAATGGAGGCTCACGGCATTGTGAGGAATTTTGGGGATTTTGTGGTTTTTGGTGTTTTGATGTTTTGAACATGCTAAGTTCATCTTAGAAATGATTTAGAATCATTTAAAATTGATTAGATCAATTTCGGACTAAAATGGACAAAATACCATATAAGGGTAATTTGGTAATTTCACTTGAATTTGATTCAATTGAAATTTTATTTCATTATTTGATTACTGGAATATTAAATAAATATGTTTATTTAATTAATCCGAGAAAAAGTTTTGAAATCTGAAAATCGGATTTTCACCGCTTCCGCTGCGTTACCGGATTCACCCCCTAAATAACCCCTTCACGTCCACGATGGGAGAGCACACATAATTTCGGATTAAGTACATTTTTTGTCTGATTGTTGATGGGTGAGACCATACCTGCACTATTGCACCGGATCCCATCAGAACTTCGCAGTTAAGTGTGCTTGGGCGAGAGCAGTACTAAGATGGGTGACCACTTGGGAAGTCCTCGTGTTGCACCCCAATTTTTATTTTTGATTTATTTTAACATCTCTTTGTTTTCGCGGCGGATTCATTCCAAAAATGCTAGCTTCCTTCACTCGGAGAACAGTACAAATGTTTGATAATTTAATATAATCATACAAGTGTCTTATTTGGAAATGTAAGAAACTTTGGAAGTTGATAACTTTGTGTTCGGAGATCCGATTGAGGCGAATGTTTTTTTAAACCGCATAAAATTTCGAGATAAATGCAGTGGTCAAGATCCGTAGGGGCTTGGGGGGTAATTTTGACCCTTAATTTATTATTTTTCTTAGGTTTTGATGCATTTTTTAGATATTGATTTTTTAAACACTAAATTTTTTATCCCATTGGGCATTTAAATTTGGCTTCTACCACTCAAAATAATACATAAATGTCCAACTTGAGATATTGAATATAAAATTTCCGGAACTCCGCAGCTAAGCGTGATTGGGCCCGTAGGAGCTTGAGTTTAATTTTGACCCTTAATTTATTATTTTTCTTAGGTTTTGATGCATTTTTTAGATATTGATTATTTAAACACTAAAATTTTTATACCATTAGACATTTAAATTTGGCTTCTACCTCTCAAAATAATACATAAATGTCCAACGTGAGATATTGAATAAAAAATTTTCGGAACTCCACAGCTAAGCGTGCTTGGGCCCGGGACTCGGTTCTCGAGTCGGGATGGGCCCGTCCACGATGGGAGAGCACGCAGAATTTCGGATTAAGTACATTTTTTGTCTGAATGTTGATGGGCGGACCATAGCAGCACTAATGCTCCGGATCCCATCAGAACTCCGCAGTTAAGTGTGCTTGGACGATAGCAGTACTACGATTGGTGACCTCTTGGGAAGTCCTCGTGTTGCACCCCAATTTTTATTTTTGATTTATTTTACCATCTCTTTGCTTTCGCGACGCATTCATTCCCCCCGGGCCCCAATCTTTGTCTTGCTTGTGCGCGTTAACGTCGATTTGAGAATTCCGCTTGTAGTCGACGTCCGGTTCTCGAGTCGGGAAGGGCCCGTCCACGATGGGAGAGCACGTAGAATTTCGGATTAAGTACATTTTTTGTCTGATTGTTGATTGAGCGATCATACCAGCACTAATGCACCGGATCTTATCAAACTCTGCAGTTAAGTGTGCTTGGGCGACAGCAGTACTAAGATGGGTGACCTCTTGGGAAGTCCTCGTGTTGCACCCCAATTTTTATTTTTGATTTATTTTAACATCACTTTCTTTTCGCGGCGCATTCATTCCAAGAATGCTAGCTTCCTTCACTCGGAGAACCGTACACATGTTTGATAATTTAATATAATCATACAAGTGTCTTATTTGGAAATGTAAGAAACTTTGGAAGTTGATAACTTTGTGTTCGGAGATCCGATTGGGGCGAATTTTTTTTTAAATCGCATAAAATTTCGAGATAAATGCAGTGGTCAAGATCCGTAGGAGCTTGGGGGGTAATTTTGACCCTTAATTTATTGTTTTTCTTAGGTTTTGATGCATTTTTTAGATATTGATTTTTTAAACACTAAAATTTTTATACCATTAGGCATTTAAATTTGGCTTCTACCTCTCAAAATAATACATAAATGTCCAACTTTAGATATTGAATATAAAATTTTCGGAACTCCGCAGTTAAGCGTGCTTATGTCCGGGACTCGGTTCTCGAGTCGGGAAGGGCCCGTCCACGATGGGAGAGCACGCAGAATTTCGGATTAAGTACATTTTTTGTCTGAATGTTGATGGGTGCGACCATACCAGCACTATTGCACCGGATCCCATCAGAACTCCGCAGTTAAGTGTGCTTGGGCGAGAGCAGTACTAAGATGGGTGACCTCTTGGGAAGTCCTCGTGTTGCACCCCAATTTTTATTTTTGATTTATTTTAACATCTCTTTGTTTTCGCGGCGCATTCATTCCAAGAATGCTAGCTTCCTTCACTCGGAGAACCGTACACATGTTTGATAATTTAATATAATCATACAAGCGTCTTCTTTGGAAATGTAAGAAACTTTGGAAGTTGATAACTTTGTGTTCGGAGATCCGATTGAGGCGAATTTTTTTTTAAACCGCATAAAATTTCGAGATAAATGCAGTGGTCAAGATCCGTAGGAGCTTGG
The DNA here is from genome assembly GCA_019454045.1 of Zanthoxylum bungeanum. NCBI lineage: Eukaryota > Viridiplantae > Streptophyta > Magnoliopsida > Sapindales > Rutaceae > Zanthoxylum > Zanthoxylum bungeanum. Next base: position 69,795 of record SKCR01001521.1, on the reverse strand, counting down.
GGGGTAATTTTGACCCTTAATTTATTGTTTTTCTTAGGTTTTGATGCATTTTTTAGATATTGATTTTTTAAACACTAAAATTTTTATACCATTAGGCATTTAAATTTGGCTTCTACCACTCAAAATAATACATAAATGTCCAACTTGAGATATTGAATATAAAATTTTCGGAACTCCGCAGTTAAGCGTGCTTGGGCCCGGGACTCGGTTCTCGAGTCGGGAAGGGCCCGTCCACGATGGGAGAGCACGCAGAATTTCGGATTAAGTACATTTTTTGTCTGAATGTTGATGGGTGCGATCATACCAGCACTAATGCACCGGATCCCATCAGAACTCCGCAGTTAAGTGTGCTTGGGCGAGAGCACTACTAAGATGGATGACCTCTTGGGAAGTCCTCGTGTTGCACCCCAATTTTATTTTTGATTTATTTTAACATCTCTTTGTTTTCGCGGCGCATTCATTCCAAGAATGCTAGCTTCCTTCACTCGGAGAACCGTACACATGTTTGATAATTTAATATAATCATACAAGCGTCTTCTTTGGAAATGTAAGAAACTTTGGAAGTTAATAACTTTGTGTTCAGAGATCCGATTGAGGCGAATTTTTTTTTAAACCGCATAAAATTTCGAGATAAATGCAGTGGTCAAGATCCGTAGGGGCTTGGGGGGTAATTTTGACCCTTAATTTATTATTTTTCTTAGGTTTTGATGCATTTTCAAGATATTGATTTTTTAAACACTAAAATTTTTATACCATTAGGCATTTAAATTTGGCTTCTACCACTCAAAATAATACATAAATGTCCAACTTGAGATATTGAATATAAAATTTTCGGAACTCCGCAGTTAAGCGTGCTTGGGCCCGGGACTCGGTTCTCGAGTCGGGAAGGGCCCGTCCACGATGGGAGAGCACGCAGAATTTCGGATTAAGTACATTTTTTGTCTGAATGTTGATGGGTGCGACCATACCAGCACTAATGCACCGGATCCCATCAGAACTCCGCAGTTAAGTGTGCTTGGGCGAGAGCAGTACTAAGATGGATGACCTATTGGGAAGTCCTCGTGTTGCACCCCAATTTTTATTTTTGATTTATTTTACCATCTCTTTGCTTTCGCGACGCATTCATTCCCTCCGGGCCCCAATCTTTGTCTTGCTTGTGCGCGTTCACGTCGATTGGAGAATTCCGCTTGTAGTCGACGCCCGGTTCTCGAGTCGGGAAGGGCCCGTCCACGATGGGAGAGCACGCAGAATTTCGGATTAAGTATATTTTTTGTCTGAATGTTGATGGGCGGACCATACCAGCACTAATGCACCGGATCCCATCAGAACTCCGCAGTTAAGTGTGCTTGGGCGAGAGCAGTACTAAGATGGGTGACCTCTTGGGAAGTCCTCGTGTTGCACCCCAATTTTTATTTTTGATTTATTTTACCATCTCTTTGCTTTCGCGACGCATTCATTCCCTCCGGGCCCCAATCTTTGTCTTGCTTGTGCGCGTTCACGTCGATTGGAGAATTCCACTTGTAGTCGACGCCCGGTTCTCGAGTCGGGAAGGGCCCGTCCACGATGGGAGAGCACGCAGAATTTCGGATTAAGTATATTTTTTGTCTGATTGTTGATGGGTGCGACCATACCAGCACTAATGCACCGGATCCCATCAGAACTCCGCAGATAAGTGTGCTTGGGCGAGAGCAGTACTAAGATGGGTGACCTCTTGGGAAGTCCTCGTGTTGCACCCCAATTTTTTATTTTTGATTTATTTTAACATCTCTATGTTTTCGCGGCGCATTCATTCCAAGAATGCTAGCTTCCTTCACTCGGAGAACCGGACACATGTTTGATAATTTAATATAATCATACAAGCGTCTTCTTTGGAAATGTAAGAAACTTTGGAAGTTGATAACTTTGTGTTCGGAGATCCGATTGAGGGGAATTTTTTTTTTAAACCGCATAAAATTTCTAGGTAAATGCAGTGGTCAAGATCCGTAGGGGCTTGGGGGGTAATTTTGACCCTTAATTTATTGTTTTTCTTAGGTTTTGATGCATTTTTTAGATATTGATTTTTTAAACACTAAAATTTTTATACCATTAGGCATTTAAATTTAGCTTATACCACTCAAAATAATACATAAATGTCCAACTTGAGATATTGAATATAAAATTTTCGGAACTCCGGTAGTTAAGCGTGCTTGGGCCCGGGACTCGGTTATCGAGTCGGGAAGGGCTCGTCCACGATGGGAGAGCACGCAGAATTTCGGATTAAGTATATTTTTTGTCTGAATGTTGATGGGTGCGACCATACCAGCACTAATGCACCGGATCCCATCAGAACTCCGCAGTGAAGTGTGCTTGGGCGAGAGCAGTACTAAGATGGGTGACCTCTTGGGAAGTCCTCGTGTTGCACCCCAATTTTTATTTTTGATTTATTTTACCATCTCTTTGCTTTCGCGACGCAATCATTCCCTCCGGGCCCCAATCTTTGTCTTGCTTGTGCGCGTTCACGTCGATTGGAGAATTCCACCTGTAGTCGACGCCCAGTTCTCGAGTCGGGAAGGGCCCCTCCACGATGGGAGAGCACGCAGAATTTCGAATTAAGTACATTTTTTGTCTGATTGTTGATGGGTGCGACCATATCAGCACTAATGCACCGGATCCCATCTGAACTCCGCATATAAGTGTGCTTGGGCGAGAGCAGTACTAAGATGGGTGACCTCTTGGGAAGTCCTCGTGTTGCACCCCAATTTTTATTTTTGATTTATTTTAACATCTCTTTGTTTTCGTGGCACATTCATTCCAAGAATGCTAGCTTCCTTCACTAGGAGAACCGTACACATGTTTGATAATTTAATATAATCATACAAATGTCTTATTTGGAAATGTAAGAAACTTTGGAAGTTGATAACTTTGTGTTCGGAGATCCGATTGAGGGGAAATTTTTTTTAAACCGCATAAAATTTCGAGATAAATGCAGTGGTCAAGATCCGTAGGGGCTTCGGGGGTAATTTTGACCCTTAATTTATTGTTTTTCTTAGGTTTTGATGCATTTTTTAGATATTGATTTTTAAAACACTAAAATTTTTATACTATCAGGCATTAAATTTGGCTTCTACCTCTCAAAATAATACATAAATGTCCAACTTGAGATATTGAATATAAAATTTTCGGAACTCCGCAGTTAAGCGTGCTTGGGCCCGGGACTCGGTTATCGAGTCGGGAAGGGCCCGTCCAAGATGGGAGAGCACGCAGAATTTCGGATTAAGTATATTTTTTGTCTGAATGTTGATGGGTGCGACCATACCAGCACTAATGCACCGGATCCCATCAGAACTCCGCAGTTAAGTGTGCTTGGGCGAGAGTAGTACTAAGATGGATGACCTCTTGGGAAGTCCTCGTGTTGCACCCCAATTTTTATTTTATTTATTTTAACATCTCTTTGTTTTCGCGGCGCATTCATTCCAAGAATGCTAGCTTCCTTCACTCGGAGAACCGTACACTTGTTTGATAATTTAATATAATCATACAAGCGTCTTCTTTGGAAATGGAAGAAACTTTGGAAGTTGATAACTTTATGTTCCGAGATCCGATTGAGGCGAATTTTTTTTTTAAACCGCATAAAATTTCGAGATAAATGCAGTGGTCAAGATCCGTAGGAGCTTGGGGGGTAATTTTGACACTTAATTTTTTGTTTTTCTTAGGTTTTGATGCATTTTTTAGATATTAATTTTTTAAACACTAAATTTTTTATACCATTAGGCATTTAAATTTGGCTTCTACCACTCAAAATAATAAATAAATGTCCAACTTGAGATATTGAATATAAAATTTTCGGAACTCCGCAGTTAAGCGTGATTGGGCCCGGGACTCAATTATCGAGACGAGAAGGGCCCGTCCACGATGTGAGAGCACGCATAATTTCGGATTAAGTATATTTTTTGTCTGAATGTTGATGGGTGCGACCATACCAGCACTAATGCACCGGATCCCATCAGAACTCCGTAGTGAAGTGTGCTTGGGCGAGAGCAGTACTAATATGGGTGACCTCTTGGGAAGTCCTCGTGTTGCACCCCATTTTTTATTTTTGATTTATTTTACCATCTCTTTGCCTTCGCGACGCATTCATGCCCTCCGGGCCCCAATCTTTGTCTTGCTTGTGCGCGTTCACGTCGATTGGAGAATTCCACTTGTAGTCGACGCCCAGTTCTCGAGTCGGGAAGGGCCCGTCCACGATAGGAGAGCACGCAGAATTTCGGATTAAGTACATTTTTTGTCTGATTGTTGATGGGTGCGACTATACCAGCACTAATGCACCGGATCCCATCAGAACTCCGTAGTTAAGTGTGTTTGTGCGAGAGCAGTACTAAGATGGGTGACCTCTTGGGAAGTCCTCGTGTTGCACCCCAATTTTTATTTTTGATTTATTTTACCATCTCTTTGCCTTCGCGACGCATTCATGCCCTCCGGGCCCCAATCTTTGTCTTGCTTGTGCGCGTTCACGTCGATTGGAGAATTCCACTTGTAGTCGACGCCCAGTTCTCGAGTCGGGAAGGGCCCGTCCATGATAGGAGACACACATAATTTCGGATTAAGTACATTTTTTGTCTGATTGTTGATGGGTGCGACTATACCAGCACTAATGCACCGGATCCCATCAGAACTCAGTAGATAAGTGTGCTTGTGCGAGAGCAGTACTAAGATGGGTGACCTCTGGGCAAGTTCTCTTGTTGAACCCCAATTTTTATTTTTGATTTATTTTAACATCTCTTTGTTTTCGCGGCGCATTCATTTCAAGAATGCTAGCTTCCTTCACTCGGAGAAAAACGTACACATGTTTGATAATTTAATATAATCATAAAAGCGTCTTCTTTGGAAATGTAAGAAACTTTGGAAGTTGATAACTTTGTGTTCGGAGATCCGATTGAGGCGAATTGTTTTTTTAAACCGCATAAAATTTCGAGATAAATGCAATGGTCAAGATCCGTAGGAGCTTGGGGGGTAATTTTGACCCTTAATTTATTATTTTTTTCTTAGGTTTTGATGCATTTTTTAGATATTGATTTTTTAAACACTAAAATTTTTATACCATTAGGCATTTAAATTTGGCTTCTACCACTCAAAATAATACATAAATGTCCAACTTGAGATATTGAATATAAAATTTTCGGAAATCCGCAGTTAAGCGTGTTTGGGCCCGGGACTCGGTTATCGAGACGAGAAGGGCCCGTCCACGATGGGAGAGCACGCAGAATATCGGATTAAGTATATTTTTTGTCTGAATGTTGATGGGTGCGACCATACCAGCACTAATGCACCGGATCCCATCAGAACTCCGCAGTGAAGTGTGTTTGGGCGATAGCAGTACTAAGATGGGTGACATCTTGGGAAGTCCTCGTGTTGCACCCCAATTTTTATTTTTGATTTATTTTAACATCTCTTCGTTTTCGCGGCGGATTCTTTCCAAGAATGCTTGCTTCCTTCACTCGGAGAACCGTACACATGTTTGATAATTTAATATAATCATACAAGTGTCTTATTTGGAAATGTAAGAAACTTTGGAAGTTGATAACTTTGTGTTCGGAGATCCGATTGAGGGGAATTTTTTTTTTAAACCGCATAAAATTTCGAGATAAATGCAGTGGTCAAGATCCGTAGGAGCTTGGGGGTAATTTGGACCCTTAATTTATTGTTTTTCTTAGGTTTTGATGCATTTTTTAGATATTGATTTTTTAAACAATAAAATTTTTATACCATTAGGCATTTAAATTTGGCTTCTACCTCTCAAAATAATACATAAATGTCCAACTTGAGATATTGAATATAAAATTTTAGGAACTCCGCAGCTAAGCGTGCTTGGACCCGGGACTCGGTTCTCGAGTCGGGAAGGGCTCGTCCACGATGGGAGAGCACGCAGAATTTCGGATTAAGTACATTTTTTGTCTGAATGTTGATGGGTGCGATCATACCAGTACTAATGCACCGGATCCCATCAGAACTCCGCAGTTAAGTGGCTTGGGCCAGAGCAGTACTAAGATAGATGACCTCTTGGGAAGTCCTCGTGTTGCACCACACTTTTTATTTTTGATTTATTTTAACATCTCTTTTTTTTCGCGGCGCATTCATTCCAAGAATGCTAGCTTCCTTCACTCGGAGAACCGTTCACATGTTTGATAATTTAATATAATCATACAAGCGTCTTCTTTGGAAATGTAAGAAACTTTGGAAGTTGATAACTTTGTGTTCGGAGATCCGATTGAGGCGAATTTTTTTTTAAACCGCATAAAATTTCGAGATAAATGCAGTGGTCAAGATCCGTAGGTGCTTGGGGGGTAATTTTGACCCTTAATTTATTATTTTTCTTAGGTTTTGATGCATTTTTTAGATATTGATTTTTTAAACACTAGAATTTTTATACCATTAGGCATTTAAATTTGGCTTCTACCACTCAAAATAATACATAAATGTCCAACTTGAGATATAGAATATAAAATTTTCGGAACTCCGCAGTTAAGCGTGCTTGGGCCCGGGACTCGGTTATCGAGTTGGGAAGGGCCCGTCCACGATGGGAGAGCACGCAGAATTTCGGAAAAAGTATATTTTTTGTCTGAATGTTGATTGGTGCGACCATACCAGCACTAATGCACTGGATCCCATCAGAACTCCGCAGTTAAATGTGCTTGGGCGAGAGCAGTACTAAGATGGGTGACCTCTTGGGAAGTCCTCGTGTTGCACCCCATTTTTTATTTTTGATTTATTTTACCATCACTTTGCTTTCGCGACGCATTCATTCCCTCCGGGCCCCAATCTTTGTCTTGTTTGTGGCGTTCACGTCGATTGGAGAATTCCGCTTGTAGTCGACGCCCGGTTCTCGAGTCGGGAAGGGTCCGTCCACGATGGAAGAGCACGCAGAATTTCGGATTAAGTACATTTTTTGTCTAAATGTTGATGGGTGCGACCATACCAGAACTAATGCACCGGATCCCATCAGAACTCCGCACTTAAGTGAGCTTGGGCGAGAGCAGTACTAAGATGGGTGGCCTATTGGGAAGTCCTCGTGTTGCACCCCAATTTTTATTTTTTGATTTATTTTAACATCTCTTTGCTTTCGCGGCGCATTCATTCCAAGAATGCTAGCTTCCTTCACTCGGAGAACCGTACACATGTGTGATAATTTAATATAATCATACAAGCGTCTTCTTTGGAAATGTAAGAAACTTTGGAAGTTGATAACTTTGTGTTCGGAGATCCGATTGAGGGGAATTTTTTTTTAAACCGCATAAAATTTTGAGATAAATGCAGTGGTCAAGTTCCGTAAGAGCTTGGGGGTAATTTTGACCCTTAATTTATTGTTTTTCTTGGGTTTTGATGCATTTTTTAGATATTGATTTTTTAAACACTAAAATTTTTATACCATTAGGCATTTAATTTGGCATCTACCACTCAAAATAATACATAAATGTCCAACTTGAGATATTGAATATAAAATTTTCGGAACTCCGCAGTTAAGCGTGCTTGGGCCCGGACTCGGTTCTCAAGTCGGGAAGGGCCCGTCCACGATGGGAGAGCACGCAAAATTTCGGATTAAGTATATTTTTTGTCTGAATGTTGATTGGTGCGACCATACCAGCACTAATGCACTAGATCCCATCAGAACTCCGCAGTTAAATGTGCTTGGGCGAGAGCAGTACTAAGATGGGTGACCTCTTGGGAAGTCCTCGTGTTGCACCCCAATTTTTATTTTTGATTTATTTTACCATCACTTTGCTTTCGCGACGCATTCATTCCCTCCGGGCCCCAATCTTTGTCTTGTTTGTGCGCGTTCACGTCGATTGGAGAATTCCGCTTGTAGTCGACGCCCGGTTCTCGAGTCGGGAAGGGTCCGTCCACGATGGAAGAGCACGCAGAATTTCGGATTAAGTACATTTTTTGTCTAAATGTTGATGGGTGCGACCATACCAGAACTAATGCACCGGATCCCATCAGAACTCCGCACTTAAGTGCGCTTGGGCGAGAGCAGTACTAAGATGGGTGGCCTATTGGGAAGTCCTCGTGTTGCACCCCAATTTTTATTTTTGATTTATTTTAACATCTCTTTGCTTTCGCGGCGCATTCATTCCAAGAATGCTAGCTTCCTTCACTCGGAGAACCGTACACATGTGTGATAATTTAATATAATCATACAAGCGTCTTCTTTGGAAATGTAAGAAACTTTGGAAGTTGATAACTTTGTGTTCGGAGATCCGATTGAGGGGAATTTTTTTTTAAACCGCATAAAATTTCGAGATAAATGCAGTGGTCAAGTTCCGTAAGAGCTTGGGGGGTAATTTTGACCCTTAATTTATTGTTTTTCTTGGGTTTTGATGCATTTTTTAGATATTGATTTTTTAAACACTAAAATTTTTATACCATTAGGCATTTAAATTTGGCTTCTACCACTCAAAATAATACATAAATGTCCAACTTGAGATATTGAATATAAAATTTTCGGAACTCCGCAGTTAAGCGTGCTTGGGCCCGGGACTCGGTTCTCAAGTCGGGAAGGGCCCGTCCACGATGGGAGAGCACGCAGAATTTCGGATTAAGTATATTTTTTGTCTGAATGTTGATTGGTGCGACCATACCAGCACTAATGCACCGGATCCCATCAGAACTCCGCACTTAAGTGCGCTTGGGCGAGAGCAGTACTAAGATGGGTGGCCTATTGGGAAGTCCTCGTGTTGCACCCCAATTTTTATTTTTGATTTATTTTAACATCTCTTTGCTTTCGCGGCGCATTCATTCCAAGAATGCTAGCTTCCTTCACTCGGAGAACAGTACACATGTTTGATAATTTAATATAATCATACAAGCGTCTTCTTTGGAAATGTAAGAAACTTTGGAAGTTGATAACTTTGTGTTCGGAGATCCAATTGAGGCGAATTTTTTTTTTAAACCGCATAAAATTTCGAGAAAAATGCAGTGGTCAAGATCCGTAGGAGCTTGGGGGGCAATTTTGACCCTTATTTATTGTTTTTCTTAGGTTTTGATGCATTTTTTAGATATTGATTTTTTAAACACTAAAATTTTTATACCATTAGGCATTTAAATTTGGCTTCTACCACTCAAAATAATACATAAATGTCCAACTTGAGATATTGAATATAAAATTTTCGGAACTCCGCAGTTAAGCGTGCTTGGGCCCGAGACTCATTCATTCCCTCCGGGCCCTAATCTTTGTCTTGCTTGTGCACGTTCACGTCGATTGGAGAATTCCGCTTGTAGTCGACGCCCGATTCTCGAGTCGGGAAGGGCCCATCCACGATGGGAGAGCACGCAGAATTTCGGATTAAGTACATTTTTTGTCTGAATGTTGATGGGTGCGACCATACCAGGACTAATGCAGCAGATCCCATCAGAATTCCGCAGTTAAGTGTGCTTGGGCGAGAGCAGTACTAAGATGGGTAACCTCTTAGGAAGTCCTCGTGTGTTGGGGTTGGTGCTCAGAGCGCCAATTCCCGGTTGTATTTCTTTTGAATACTTCTGTAGAACATTATTATTATGAATAATATATGCAGTTTCTATAATATAATCTATCTTATTAAATGGTAAAGACGTAATGACCTTAGAATGATTAGTCATGGTACTGTTGCAAAAGCGTCGCAACTGACATTGGGTAGTATCATGATGTTGTCATTCTCAGATTGTTCCTGGTCAAGGTTTACACTACTTGGTCAGTATAGTAAACCCGTTGAGACCAGTACATGTCGTATACTGGAATATATGATTCCAATGGTTTCTCAATGAACCATTAGTCTTGGAGACTAGTATAGACGTGTAGGTGTTTATAGCGGATAAACAGTGAACGACTCACCGAAGATTCTTAATGGATGGTACACCAGCGTCAATAAGAATCTTCTCGGGTTGAGTAGCACTTGTGATTCTTAGACTTGAGATGCCATTGTGGGCACATGAGACATCTTCTACACTTAGATGACAGTCACGTCACCGATCTATTTAGATCAGACCTCCGTCTGTTCATTGGGTGTAGATAGATCCTCAGGGTGTACTATGTGTATCAAGATAGGATCCGTCAGTTCTGTGTACCAGAGCATAGGTAGTCCATATGATTAGCAATCAGATAAAACCATGGGCCCGTGGTAAAGTTTAGAAGCTAGTTCTAAACATTCTTTTAGAGATTGCTAATGGAATAGTCGACTGGATAATCCCCGTAGAGATTTGACGTTTACATCTATATCTCTGGGATTTATCCGGATACCTGTGACGGAGGAATTATACATTTGCCATGACCTCGACCTGTATGGTTCAGCGAGATTATCTGTGATCGTCATAATCTACGGGTGGATAGATTATGGACACGAATTTGATTTCGTGACGGATATACCTGAATCTAGAGAGTCTCAATAATGAAACATACTCGTAGAGCACTAGAGCAACATTAATAAATAATATTGATTATTTATAAAGTCGTTTAAAGGTTAAACGCAAGATACGTGCTAAAGGGACTAGATAGTCATTTGCCTAATTATTGTGTATATACATTTAATACTTGATTAATTTAAATGAACATTAATTAATAGTCAAAATGAGTTATTTGACTTATATCCTAAATGAAATAATGTTTTTAATATTTAATGTAAATATTATGCATATATTTAATATATTTGTATTTATTAATTAATTGATTATTTATTGTTAAATGATTAATTAATTAAATATAATATCTTACATTAGGATATTTGAAGTAAATGATATTAGTTGCCTTTGTTGACTTAATTAAATATCTAATAAAGTGTTATTTGGATATTTATGCAAGTTGACTAAATTAAAGTGAAATGAAAATGAAATTAATAAACTTGTATTTGTGTTTGGTGATTTTCGGCCAAGGCTTATTGTTGGGGTTGGTGCTCAGAGCGCCAATTCCCGGTTGTATTTCTGTTAAATACTTCTGTAAAACATTATTATTATGAATAATATATGCAGTTTCTATAATATAATCTATCTTTCTATATGGTAAAGACGTAATGACCCTAGAATGATTAGTCATTACAGTTGCAAAAGCGTCGCAACAGACATTGAGAAGTATCATGACGTTGTCATTCTCAGACAGTTCCTGGTCAAGGTTTACACTACTTGGTCAGTATAGTAAACCCGTTGAGACCGGTACATGTCGTATACTGGAATATATGATTCCAATGGTTTCTCAATGAACCATAAGTCTTGGAGACTAGTATAGACGTGTAGGTGTTTATAGCGGATAAACACTGAACGACTCACCGAAGATTCTTAATGGATGGTACACCAGCGTCAATAAGAATCTTCTTGGGTTGAGTAGCACTTGTGATTCTTAGACTTGAGATGCCATTGTGGGCGCATGAGACATCTTCTACACTTAGACGGTAGTCACGTCACCGATCTATTTAGATCAGACCTCCGCATGTTCGTTGGGTGTAGATAGATCCTCAGGGTGTCCTATGTGTATCAAGATAGGATCCGTCAGTTCTGTGTACCAGAGCATAGGTAGTCCATATGATTAGCAATCAGATAAATCCATGGGCCCGTGGTAAAGTTTAGAAGCTAGTTCTAAACATTCTTTTGAGATTGCTAATAAAATAGTCGACTGGATAATCCCGATAGAGATTTGACGTTTACATCTATATCTCTGGGACTTATCCGGATACCTGTGACAGAGGAATTATACATTTGCCATGACCTCGACCTGTATGGTTCAGCGAGATTATCCGTGATCGTCATAATCTACGGGTGGATAGATTATGGACACGAAATTTGATTTCGTGACGGATATACCTGAACCTAGAGAGTCTCAATAATGAAACATACTCGTTGAGCACTAGAGCAACATAAATAAATAATATTGATTATTTATAAAGTCGTTTTAATGTTAAACGCAAGATACATGCTAAAGAGACTAGATAGTCATTTGCTTAATTATTGTGTATTTACATTTAATACTTGATTAATTTAAATACACATTAATTAATAGTCAAAATGAGTTATTTGACTTATTTCCTAAATGAATATATGTTTTTAATATTTAATGTAAATATTACACATATATTTAATATATTTGTATTTGATTAATTAATTAATTATTTAATTGTTAAATGATTAAATTAATTAAAATATAAATCTTACATTAGGATATTTAAATTAATGATGTTAGTTGCAATTGTTGACTTAAATAAATATCTAATAAAGTTGTTATTTAGATATTTAGGCAAGTTGACCAAATTGACTTGAAATGAAATTGAAATTAATTTTCTTGTTTTTGCCTTAGTCATTTTCGGCCAAAGGCCATTTTGAACAAGTATAAATTGATTTTCATTTCATTTAACACTTAACCTAATACACTTTTACAAAAGAGAGACACCATTGAAGAAACCAAAAAGGAAAGCTTGAGAAAGAAAGAAAACTTCAAAAGCTTGGAATTTAGAAAGTTTTTCAAACTTGCTATTAAGGAATATGTTCCTTAGGTTCTAGGCTTTAATATATGATATTCTTAGGATGTTTCCTTCTTTGTTCCTTGTGATTTTTGATGATGGAAGTTTTGGAGAAGTGTGAAGCATGTGTAATGAAGGAAGTGTTGTGACTATTGTAGTTATAACTATTCTTTCAAGGTTTTGGAAACCATGTTGCTAATCTAGAGTTGTTGAACCACTCTTAAATGACCTAGATTTGATCTTGAGTTGTTTCATTGTGTTGAGACTTGAATTGGATGGAAGAATGATGATTGAAGTAATTGATTTAATGTATTTGGTCTAATTTGTCCAATTTGTGGAAATTGAAAAATTAGGGTTCTTAACTAATTCCAAATTTGGGGATTTTCATATATGTTGTGCATTTGGGTGTGTATATGATGCATATAAAGTGTCATGTTGATTGGATTTCATTTAGATGAGTTTTGAAGCATGAAATGACCAAATGGTCAAATTTGGCACCAAATGGTGCTCTCGGCTTTGTGAGGCATAATTGGGGATTTTGGTTGCTTTGGTGTTTTGATGTTTTGAACATCATAAGTTCATCTTAGAAATGATTTAGAATCATTCAAAATTGATTAGATCAATTTCGGACTAAAATGGACAAAATACCATATAATGGTAATTTGGTAATTTCACTTGAATATGATTCATTTGAAATTTTGTTTCATAATTTGATTATTGGGCAATTAAATAAATATGTTTATTTAATTAATCCAAGAAAAAGTTTGAAATCTGAAAATCGGATTTTCACCGCTTCCACTGCGTTACCGAGGATTCACCCCCTAATAACCCCACAAAATGGTTAGCCTTCATTGAATCAATGTTTAATCATGTTTTCTTGACTTTATGCATGCTTATTAGGATCTAAATTGGTTAGATTTAGGGTGTATGACACTTAGCGGAAAATCCCTAATTAATAAGGTTTGAATGTAATTATGTATTTGATGCATGTTATATGGTCCGTCTTGTCAATACGGTTTATGAATACTTCTTTGTGACTACATCCGAGACCGTGCCTCTGCTGTGAGGATGTAGCCGATAAAGATTTATTTATACCGGATTTATATTAGATACTAGGTAAATTCAAGTAAAAGCGGAATTCTGAACGTGCCCTAGCTGTCAGAATTACGTAAGTAACTTGAGTTTATCTTTGACGAGTTTAACCTTGGTACGTCTCCTTGTGGGCCTGCCTTCGCAGCGACAATGAGAAACGGCCAGGACCAGATACTTAGGAGTCATTAGTGAATGATTGACAAAAATGAGTTGTCTACCTGATGAATATACGTAGGCGAGACCGTGCCTCTGCTGTGAGCCGAAATATATTCACGGGATCCACTTTTCACTATTAATATTTAATTTAATTATTAAATATTTGTATTCTGTTTTGGATTACAGTATTGCATGTTTTAGTGGGAGGGGCATATTAGATTAAAAATCCATGATCTAGTTTATGCTTTTGATATTATATGAAACTGCTTAATTTCTGCTAACCGTTTTTCGTGATCTATATGATAGATTGGCGATGGCGGCACAATCCACAAATCAGTTTGCGCGTATGCTTGATGCGAACAAACTGAAAGGCGCTGAGAACTTTACAGACTGGGAATTGGATTTGAGGATTGTCCTCGATTCCGAGAAGCTGGGTTATGTTCTTGAGGGTTCGTTGCCCCTTGCAGTGGGCGAGGATGCTTCGGAGGAGGAACACCAAGTTTTTGAAACTTGGAAGGATGATGATTTAAGGTTAAATCATACATCATTAGTTCACTGTCTCCGAAACTCAAGCAACATTACTATGGTATGTTAGATTCTTATAGTATGATGACGCGATTGAGACAATCGTTTGAGAACCAGGAACAAGTTATTGTTCCACAAGTCGCCATGGAACTGTTCCATGCGCGTCTAGATGAGGTGCAGAGTGTCAGCCCACATGTTCTTCAGATGATCGATTTGATCGATCAATTGAGGCAACATAATCTCATCTTGAATGACATTCTCGGTAGGAGTGTCATTCTTTGTTCACACTGCCAGCTTCATTTCGCCAGTTCGTGATTTACTTCAACTGCACGGGACTGTCTGTACCTACCAAGCTACATAGGATGTTGCTCACCGGCAGAAGAGGACCTAAGAAGGGATCCGGACTCGCCCTCCTAGAACTACTTCTCTTCGGATTCTTCCCAAGGATGGTCCAAGGGAAAGACAAGAAAGGCAAGAAGAAGAAGAAGGCTTTTGGTCCTCAACACAGGCGAAGATTGCAAAGCCCAAAAGGGCTTCTGAAGACAAATGCCACCACTGCGGCAAGTTGGGCACTGGAAAGAACTGTCCTGATTACATTGCCCAAGTGAGGAGAGACAGCTTCTCTACATCAGGTACTTTTATTTTTCCAGTTATTGATTTATCTTTGCTTGTGAAACCGTTACATCCAGCTGGATTTTAGATTCTGCTTGTCCCATTCACATTTGCAATTCGTTGCAGGTGCTGAAGGAAAGTAGGAAACTGAAGCCTGGAGAGATGCAGTTGCGGTTCGGGAGTGGAGACTCTTTGGATGCCTTTGCAGTGGTAGTATTATGAGATCTCATTGCCGAATGTGACACTTTTGTTATATGACTGTCATTTTGTACCCGGGATGTCGCTAATATTATATCACTTTTTGTATTAGATACAGAAGGCTTTTGTATTATATTAAGAATAGTTCTTTGTATTTATATGATAAAAATAATATTCGGATCCTTAGTTGTCCAAACCAGCATGGTCATTATACATTGCAAACTTTCAAAAGATATATTAAATACTGGAGTTAATAAACGTAGTTTACCTGTATTAATATACTGAACTTTGGCATATGAACTTGTCCATTGGCGTTAAACGCCTTACCCCAGGGGTTAGGAATGTTTTTGATATCAGATCTTACCATTGAGTCATATCCAACTTGTGAATCCTGTATTCAGGGTAAGATGACCAAAGCCCCCATTTTCTACTGTTGGACACCGCCCCATTAACTTACTGGACTCGTACATTCTGATGTATGTGGTCCACTAAGTCAAACTGCTCACAGTGGTTATTCATACTTCGTTACCTTTACCGATGATTTGTCACGGTAACGGTTATGTGTATTTGATGCGACATAAATCGGAAAACCTTGAAAAGTTCAAGAGTTCCGAAATGAAGTAGAAAAACAACTGGTAATATATTAAATGCCTTCGATCAGATCGAGGCGGCGAATATATGAGTGGTGAGTTCATGGATTATATGAAGGAGAATGGGATTCTCGCTCAATATACTCCTCCAGGTACCCCACAGCACAATGGTGTATCTGAGAGGGAAAATCGGACTTTATTGGATATGTCCGATCGATGTTGAGTTTCACATATTTTGCCCTATTATTATTATGGGGCTACTGTCTCTTAAAATCCGATCCGCACATCTTTTGAATAAGATTCCTTCAAAGGCTTTCCTACGACACCGTATGATATATGGTTCGTGTAGGAGACCGAATCTTAATTATATTAAGGTTTGGGGTTGTCCTGCCTATGTCAGGGTAACTCAGCAAGTAAGCTTTCGCCTCGAGGGCAAAAGTTTAGGTTTGTTGGATATCCTCGAACACGAGGGATATCTGTTCTATGATACCGAGCATCAAAATTGTTCGTAGCTCGCTTCGCAAAATTTCTAGAAGTAGAATTTTTGTCAGAAGGTGGTGATCATAGACAGGTTGAGCTTGATGAAGTCCACCTAAAACAACGAACCAACGGAGGAACCTGAAGTTCAAGTAGATTAAGGACCTTCAACACCACCCTCCGTAGGTCGGAAAGGTATCTATACCTCCTGAACGCTTGTATTTGATACAAGAAAAGAGTCTGGATGTTCTCTTAGTTGAAGACGTATCCTTTCACCTATAGAGAATCGATGTTGGACATCGACTCCGTGAAATGGCAAAATGCCATGAATCCGAGATAGACCTCAATGCATGAAAATCAAGTTTTGGACTTGATTCCGCTTCCCGAAGGCAATTGTTCCTATCGGTTGTAATGGGTTTACAAGAGGAAGCGCGGCCCTGACGGTAAGGTTGAAACTTACAAGGCCCGACTGGTAGCAAAAGGTTACACGCAGCGACCTGGCGTCGACTACGATGAAAACTTTTTCGCCAGTAGCAATGCTTAAGTCTATCCGGATTTTCTTTCTATAGCTGCGTATCATGACTACGAGATTTGGCAATGGATGTCAAACGGCTTTTCTAAATAGATTTTCTTGATGAAGAAATCTATATGGAACAGCCGGAAGGTTTCACATCCAGCGAAACCTCGGGTATGGTATGTAAGCTTAAGAAGTCCATTTATGGACTTAAAAAGCTTCACGAAGTTGAATCTTCGATTCGATGAGATTATTAGATCGTCTGGTTTTCTCAGAATTCGGAAGAATCCTGTGTGTATCAGAAGGCCAGTGGGAGCATGGTCGTATTTTTAGTCCTATATGTTGACGACATCCTAATCATTGGGAATGATTTAGGTATGTTGCAACGGAAAGCTACCTCTGTAAGAATTTCTCCATGAAGGACCTGGGAGAAGCTTCCTATGTTTTTAGGGATAAAACTCTATAGAGATAGACAAAGGGCTGATTGGTTATCCCAATCAACGTACGTAGATAAGATCTTGGAACGGTATAGCTTGTTGGTAACTGTAAGACAGCAAACATACCGTTCAGACATGGGATTCATCTCTCTAAGAAGATTGTCCACAAACAGAAGATGAGAAGGTTAGAATGTCTAACAAACCTTATGCTTCATGTTTGGGTAGCATAATGTATGTATGCCATGTTGTACGAGGCCTGACCTGATCTCAGTTTCGCTGTTAGCGCGTAACTAGTCGATATCAGTCCAAATCCAGGTAATATGACCATTGGATGGCCATTAAACATATCCTAAAGTATCTTAAAAGGTACTAAGGATAAGTTGATAATCTATGGAGGAAACGAACTGCAGGTTAATGGGTATACAGACTCTGATTTCCAATCGGATCCGATGATATAAAGTCTACATCTGGATTTGTCTTTACCCTTAACGGGGGCAGTTGTTGGAGAGTTCCAAACAGGGATCGACAACTGATTCCACCACTGAGGCGATATATTGCAGTGCAGCTTCTGAAGCTGCAAAAGAGGCTGTGTGGATAAATACTTTATCACAGAATTGGGAGTTGTCCCAAGTATCGAGAATGCGATCCGTTATACTGTGATAATACTGGAGCCATGCGCAAGCAAAGGAACCGAGGGCGCATCAGAAGTCGAAGCATGTGGAACGCAAGTACCACTCATTCGAGAGATCGTGTCGCGAGGGGATATTGTCGTGTGCAAGGTACCGAGTGAAGATAATGTAGCAGACCCGCTGACGAAGGCCATACCTCCGAAGTTGTTTGATAAACACGTGGAGTCGATGGGTATTAGATACAATCGATATTCACTAGAGCAAGTGAGAGATTTTGTGGGGTTGGTGCTCAGAGCGCCATTCCCGGTTGTATTTTCTGTTAAATACTTCTGTAAACATTATTATTATGAATAATATATGCATTTTCTATAATATAATCTATCTTTCTATATGGTAAAGACGTAATGACCCTAAATGATTAGTCATGATGATACATTGCAAAAGCGTCGCAACGGACATTGAGAAGTATCATGACGTTGTCATTCTCAGACATTCCTGGTCAAGGTTTACACTACTTGGTCAGTATAGTAAACCCGTTGAGACCGGTACATGTCGTATACTGGAATATATGATTCCAATGGTTTCTTCTCAATGAACCATAAGTCTTGGAGACTAGTATAGACGTGTAGGTGTTTATAGCGGATAAACACTGAACGACTCACCGAAGATTCTTAATGGATGGTACACACCAGCGTCAATAAGAATCTTCTTGGGTTTGAGTATCACTTGTGATTCTTAGACTTGAGATGCCATTGTGGGCACATGAGACATCTTCTTCTACATTAGACGGTAGTCACGTCACCGATCTATTTAGATCAGACCCCGCATGTTCGTTGGGTGTAGAGAGATCCTCAGGGTGTCCTATGTGTATCAAGATAGGATCCGTCATTCTGTGTACCAGAGCATAGGTAGTCCATATGATTAGCAATCATATAAATCCATGGGCCCGTGGTAATTTAGAAGCTAGTTCTAAACATTCTTTTGAGATTGCTAATAAATAGTCGACTGGATATCCCGATAGAGATTTGACGTTTACATCTATATCTGGGACTTTATCCGGATACCTGTGACAGAGGAATTATACATTTGCCATGACCTCGACCTGTATGGTTCAGCGAGATTATCCGTGATCGTCATAATCTAGGGTGGATAGATTATGGACACGAAATTTTGATTTCGTGACGGATATACCTGACCTAGAGAGTCTCAATAATGAAACATACTCGTTGAGCACTAGAGCAACATAAATAAATAATATTGATTATTTATAAGTCGTTTAATGGTAAACGCAAGATACATGGCTAAAGAGACTAGATAGTCATTTGCTTAATTATTGTGTATTTACATTTAATACTTGATTAATTTAAATACACATTAATTAATAGTCAAAATGAGTTATTTGACTTATTTCCTAAATGAATATATGTTTTTAATATTTAATGTAAATATTACACATATATTTACTATTTGTATTTGATTAATTAATTAATTATTTAATTGTTAAATGATTAATTAATTAAAATATAAATATCTTACATTAGGATATTTAAGTTAATGATGTTAGTTGCAATTGTTGACTTAAATAAATATCTAATAAAGTTGTTTTTTTAGATATTTGGCAAGTTGACCAAATTGACTTGAAATGAAATTGAAATTATTTCCTTGTTTTTTGCCTTAGTCATTTTCGGCCAAAGGCCATTTTGAACACCAGTATAAATTGATTTTCATTTCATTTAACACTTAACCTAATACACTTTACAAAGAGAGACACCATTGAAGAAACCAAAAAGGAAAGCTTGGAGAAAGAAAGAAAACTTCAAAAGCTTGGAATTTAGAAAGTTTTTCAAACTTGCTATTAGTAAGGAATATGTTCCTTAGGTTCTAGGCTTTAATATATGATATCTTAGGATGTTTCCTTCTTTGTTCCTTGTGGTTTTGATGATGGAAGTTTTGGAGAAGTGTGAAGCATGTGTAATGAAGAAGTGTTGTGACTATTGTAGTTATAACTATTCTTTCAAGGTTTTGGAAACCATGTTGCTAATCTAGAGTTGTTGACCCACTCTTAATGACCTAGATTTGATCTTGAGTTGTTTCATTGTGTTGAGACTTGAATTGGATGGAAGAATGATGATTGAAGTAATTGATTTAATGTATTTGGTCTAATTTGTCAATTTGTGGAAATTGAAAAATTAGGGTTCTTAACTAATTCCAAATTTGGGGCTTTTTCATATATGTTGTGCATTTGGGTGTGTATATGATGCCTATAAAGTGTCATGTTGATTGGATTTCATTTAGATGAGTTTTGAAGCATGAAATGACCAAATGGTCAAATTGGGCACCAAATGGTGCTCTCGGCTTTGTGAGGCATAATTGGGGATTTTGGTTGCTTTGGTGTTTTGATGTTTTGAACATCATAAGTTCATCTTAGAAATGATTTAGAATCATTCAAAATTGATTAGATCAATTTCGGACTAAAATTGACAAAATACCATATAAGGGTAATTTGGTAATTTCACTTGAAATGATTCATTTAAAATTTTGTTTCATAATTTGATTATTGGGCAATTAAATAAATATTTTTATTTAATTAATCCAAGAAAAAGTTTTGAAATCTGAAAATCGGATTTTCACACGCTTCCGCTGCGTTACCGGATTCACCCCCTAATAACCCCTACACCTATTTACTACAAGTATATATTGTTTTCATTTCATTTATTCTTAACTAATACACTTTACAAAGAAAAACTCCATTGAAGAACATAAGAAGCTTGTGAGAAGAAAGACAAAAATCAAAGAAAGCTTGAATTTTAGTAAGTTTCTTCAACTTACTATTAGTAAGGAAAATGTTCATTAGGATCTAAACTTAACATATGATGTTCTTAGGTTATTTCTTTCTTTATTCTTTGTGTTTTTGTTGATGGAAGTTTTGATGGAAGTGTAGAGCATGTGTGATGAAGGAAGATTATGACTATTATAGTAATAAGCTTTCTTTTAAGGTTTTGGAAACCATGTTGCTAATCTAGAGTTGTTGACCCACTCTTAGATGACCTAGATTTGATCTTGAGTTGTTTCATTGTGTTGAGACTTGGATTGGATGGAAGAATGATGATTGAAACAATTGATTTAAAACATTTGGTCTAATTTGTCCAATTTGATGAAATTGAAAAATTAGGGTTCATGACCAATTCCAAATTTGGGGCTTTTCATATATGTTGTGTATTTGGATGTGTATATGATGCATATAAAGTTTCATGTTGATTGGATTACATCTTGATGTGTTTTGAGACATGAAATGACAAAAGGCACAAAATGCCCACCTAGTGATGCATTCGGCTATGGATGAGAAATTTGGGGATTTTGGTGCTTTTGGTGTTTTGATGTTTTGAACCGCTAAGTTCATCTTAGAAATGATTTAGAATCATTCAAAATTGATTTGATCAATTTCGGACTAAAATGGACAAAAATACCAAGTAGGGGTAATTTGGTAAATTCACTTAAATACGATTTATTGAATTTTATTTCATAATTTGATTATTGGAATATTAAATAAATATGTTTATTTAATTAATCCGAGAAAAAGTTTTGAAATCGGAAAATACGATTTTCCACCGCTTCTGCTGCGTTACCGGATTCAGCCCCTGAAAAACCCCTACATCGGGTTGCACCCCAATTTTTATTTTTGATTTATTTTACCATCTCTTTGCTTTCGCGGCGCAATTATTCCTCCGGGCCCCAATCTCTGTCTTGCTTATGCGCGTTCACGTCGATTGGAGAATTCCGCTGGTAGTCGACGCCCGGTTCTCGAGTCGGGAAGGACCCCTCCACGATGGGAGAGCACGAAGAATTTCGTATTAAGTACATTTTTTGTCTGAATGTTGATGGGTGGGACCATACCAGCACTAATGCACCGAATCCATCAGAACTCCGCAGTTAAGTGTGCTTAGGCTAGAGCAATACTAAGATGGGTGACCTTTTGGAAGTCCTCGCACCCCAATTTTTATTTTTGATTTATTTTACCATCTATTTGCTTTCGCGGCACATTCATTCCCTCCGGGCCCCAATCTTTGTCTTCCTTGTGCGCGTTCACGTCGATTGGAGAATTCCACTTATAGTCGACGCCCGGTTCTCGAGTCGGAAAGGGCCGTCCACGATGGGAGAGCACGCAAAATTTCAGATTAAATACATTTTTTGTCTGAATGTTGATGGGTGCGACCATTCAAGCATTAATGCACCGGATCCCATCAGAACTCCGCAGGTAAGCGTGCTTGGGCGAGAGCAGTACTATGATGGGTGACCTATTGGGAAGTCCTCGTGTCGCACCCCAATTTTTACTTTTGATTTATTTTAACATCTCTTTGCTTTCGCGGCGCATTCATTCCAAGAATGCTAGCTTCCTTCACTCGGAGAACCGTACACATGTTTGATAATTTAATATAATCATACAAGCGTCTTCTTTGGAAATGTAAGAAACTTTGGAAGTGTAAGAAACTTCGGAAGTTGATAACTTTGAGTTCAGAGATCCGATTGAGGGGAATTTTTTTTTAAAACCGCATAAAATTTCAAGATAAATGCAGCGGTCAAGTCCCGTAGGAGCTTGGGGGGTAATTTTGACCCTTAATTTATTGTTTTTCTTAGGTTTTGATGTATTTTTTTAGATATTGATTTTTTTAAACACTAAAATTTTTATACATTAGGGATTTAAATTTGGCTTCTACCACTCAAAATAATACATAAATGTCCAACTTGGGATATTGAATATAAAATTTTCGGAACTCCGCAGTTAAGCGTGCCTGGGCCCGGGACTCCGTTCTCGAGTCGGGAAGGGCCCGTTCACGATGGGAGAGAGCACGCAGAATTCGGATAAGTACATTTTTTGTCTGAATGTTGATGGGTGCGACCATACCAGCACTAATGCACGGATCCCATCAAACTAAGAGGTGACCTCTGGGAAGTCCTCGTGTTGCACCCCAATTTTTATTTTTGATTTATTTTACCATCTCTTTGCTTTCGCGGCGCATTCATTCCCTCCGGGCCCCAATCTCTGTCTTGCTTATGCGCGTTCACGTACATTGGAGAATTCCGCTTGTAGTCGACGCCGGTTCTCGAGTCGGGAAGGGCCCGTACACGAAGGGAGAGCACGAAGAATTTCGGATTAAGTACATTTATTGTTTGAATGTTGATGGGTGCGACCATACCAGCACTAATGCATCGGATCCCATCAGAACTCCGCAGTTAAGTGTGCTTGGGCGGAGCAGTATTAAGATGGGTGACCTCTTGGGAAGTCCTCGTGTTGCACCACAATTTTTATTTTTGATTTATTTTAACATCTCTTTGCTTTCGCGGCGCATTCATTCCCTCCGGGCCCCAATCTTTGTCTTGCTTATGCGCGTTCACGTCGATTGGAGAATTCCGCTTGTAGTCGACGCCCGGTTCTCGAGTCGGGAAGGCCCGTCCACGATGGGAGAGCACGAAGAATTTCGGATTAAGTACATTTTTTGCCTGAATGTTGATGGGTGCGACCATACCAGCACTAATGCACCGGATCCCATCAGAACTCCGTAGTCAAGTATGCTTGGGCGAGAGCAGTACTAAGATGGGTGACCTCTTTGGAAGTCCTCGTGTTGCACCCCAATTTTTATTTTTGATTTATTTTACCATCTATTTGCTTTTGCGGCGCATTCATTCCCTCCTGGCCCCAATCTTTGTCTTGCTTGTGCGCGTTCACATCGATTGGAGAATTCCGCTTGTAGTCGACGCCCGGTTCTCGTGTCGGGAAGGCCCGTCCACGATGGGAGAGCACGAAGAATTTCGGATTAAGTACATTTTTTGCCTGAATGTTGATGGGTGCGACCATACCAGCACTAACGCACCAGATCCCATCTGAACTCCGCAGTTAAGTGTGCTTGTGCGAGAGCAGTACTAAGATGGGTGACCTCTTTGGAAGTCCTCGTGTTGCACCCCAATTTTTATTTTTGATTTATTTTACCATCTATTTGCTTTTGCGGCGCATTCATTCCCTCCTGGCCCCAATCTTTGTCTTGCTTGTGCGCGTTCACATCGATTGGAGAATTCCGCTTGTAGTCGACGCCCGGTTCTCGTGTCGGGAAGGGCCCGTCCACGATGGGAGAGCACGCAGAATTTCGGATTAAGTACATTTTTTGTCTGATTGTTGATGGGTGCGACCATACCAGCACTAAAGCTCCGGATCCCATCAGAACTCCGTAGTCAAGTATGCTTGGGCGAGAGCAGTACTAAGATTGGTGACATCTTGGGAAGTCCTCATCTTGCACCCCAATTTTTATTTTTGATTTATTTTACCATGTCTTTGCTTTCGCGGCGCATTCATTCCCTCCGGGCCCCAATCTTTGTCTTGCTTGTGCGCGTTCACGTCGATTAGGGAATTCCGCTTGTAGTCGATGCCCGGTTCTCGAGTCGGGATGGGCCCGTCCACGATGGGAGAGCACGCAGAATTTCGGATTAAGTACATTTTTTGTCTGAATGTTGATGGGTGCGACAATACCAGCATTAAAGCAACCGTATCCCATCAGAACTCCGTAGTCAAGTGTGCTTGGCGAGAGTAGTAATAAGATGGGTGACCTCTTGGGAAATCCTCGTGTTGCACCCCAATTTTTATTTTTGATTTATTTTACCATCTCTTTGCTTTCGCGGCGCATTCATTCCCTCAGGGCCCCAATTTTTGTCTTGCTTGTGCGGGTTCGCTTCGATTGGAGAATTCCCGTCCACTATAGGAGAGCACGCAGAATTTCGGATTAATTACATTTTTTGTCTGAATGTTGATGGGTGCGACCATACCAGCACTAATGCACCATAAGGGAGCACAATTGTGCACTTTGTCATTTCATGCCTCAAAACACATCTAAATGTAATCCAATGAACATGAAACTTTATATGCATCATATACACAAACAAATATGCAACATATATGAAAAGCCCCAAATTTGGAATTAGTTAAGAACCCTAATTTTTCAATTTTACAAATTGGACAAATTAGACCAAATACATTAAATCAATTACTTCAATCATCATTCTTCCATCCAATCCAAGTCTCAACACAACGAAACAACTCAAGATCAAATCTAGGTCATTTAAGAGTGGGTCAATAACTCTAGATTAGCAACATGGTTTCAAAAACCTTAAAAAAAGTTTACAACTACAATAGTCACAACCTTCCTTCACCATACATGCTCAACACTTCTATCAAACTTCCATCAACAAAAACACAAGAGAAATAAAGAAAGAAATAATCGAAGGCATTTAATATATTTACCAGTTTGTTTTTCTACTTCATTTCGGAACTCTTTGAACTTTTCAAAGGTTTCCGATTTATGTCGCATCAAATACACATAACCGTACCGTGACAAATCATCGGTAAAGGTAACGAAGTACGAATAACCACTGTGAGCAGTTTGACTTAGTGGACCACATACATCATAATGTACGAGTTCCAGTAAGTTAGTGGCGCGGTGTCCAACACCAGAAAATAGGGTTTTGGTCATTTTACCCTGAATACAGGATTCACAAGTTGGATAGGATTCAATGGTAAGATCTGATATCAAACCATTCCTAACCAATTGGGTAAGGCGTTTAACGCTAATGTGACCAAGTCTCATATGCCAAAGTTCAGTATTATTAATTACAGGTAAATACGTTTATTAACTCCAGTATTTAATATATCTTTTGAAGTTTGCAATGTGTAATGACCATGCTGGTTTGGACAACAAAGGATCTGAATATTATTTTTATCATATAAATACAAAGAACTATTCTTAATATTAATACAAAAGCCTTCTGTATCTAATACAAAAAGTGATATAATATTTGCGACACATCCCGGTACAAAATGACAGTCATATAACAAAAGTGTCTCATTCGGCAATGAGATATCGCATTACTCCCACTGCAACTGCATCCAAAGATTCTCCACTCCCGAACCGCAACTGCATCTCTCCAGGCTTCAGTTTCCTACTTTCCTTCAGCACCTGCAACGAATTGTAAATGTGAATGGGACAAGCAGATCTAAAATCCAGCTGGATGTAACGGCTTCACAAGCCAAAGATAATTCAATAACTGGAAAAATAAAATTACCTGATGTAGAAGCTCTGTCTCTCCTCACTTGGGCAATGTAATCAGGACAGTTCCTTTTCCAGTGCCCAACTTTGCCGCAGTGGTGGAATTTGTCTTCAGAAGCCCTTTTGGGCTTTGCAATCTTCGCCTGTTGTTGAGGACCAAACCTTCTTCTTCTTCTTGCCTTTCTTGTTCTTTCCCTTGGACCATCCTTGGGAAGAAGCCGAAAGAGAAGTAGTTCTAGGAGGGCGAGTCGGTACTCTCCCTCTCCCTTCTTAAGGTCCTCTTCTGCCGTGAGCAACATCCTATGTAGCTCCTAGTAGTTACAGACAGTCCGTACATGTTGAAGTACATCACGAACTGGCGAAATGAAGCTGGTAGTGAACCAAGAATGACACTCTCTACCGAGAATGTCATTCAAGATGAGATTATGTTGCCTCAATTGATCGATCAAATCGATCATCTGAAGAACATGTAGGCTAACACTCTGCCCCTCATCCAGACACGCATGGAACAGTTCATGGCGACTTTGTGAACAATCACTTGTTCCTGGTTCTCAAACGATTGTCTCAATCGCGTCATCATACTATAGGAATCTAGCATACCATAGTTACTGTTGCTTGAGTTTCGAAGATAGTGAACTAAAGATGTATGATTTAACCCTTAAATCATCATCCTTCCAAGTTTCAAAAACTTGGCGTTCCTCCTCCGAAGCATCCGCACCCACTGCAAGGGGCAACGGACCCTCAAGAAACATAACCCAGCTTTTCGGAATCGAGGACAATCCTCAAATCCAATTCCCAGTCTGCAAAGTTCTCAGCGCCTTTCAGTTTGTTCGCATCAAGCATACGCGCAAACTGATTTGTGGATTGTGCCGCCATCGCCAATCTGTCATATAGATCACGAAAAACGGTTAGCAGAAATTAAGCAGTTTCATATAATATCAAAAGCGTAAACATAGATCATAGATGGATTTTTAATCTAATATGCCCCTCCCACTAAATCATGCAATACTGTAATCCCAAAACAGAATACAAATATTTAATAATTAAATTAAATACTAATAGTGAAAAGTGGATCCCGTGAATTATTCGGCCACAGCTCACAGCAGAGCACGGTCTCGCCTACGTATATTCTTCAGGTAGACAACTCATTTGTCAATCATTCACTAATGACTCCTAAGTATCCGGTCCGGCCGTTTCTCGTTGTCGCTGCGAAGGCAGGCCCACAAGGAGACGTACCAGGTTAAACTCGTCAATGATAAACTCAAGTTACTTACGTAATCTGACAGCTAGGGCACGTTCAGAATTACGCTTTTACTTGAATTTACCTAGTATCTGATATAATCCGGTATAAATAAATCTTTATTCGGCTACATCCTCACAGTAGAGGCACGGTCTCGGATGTAGTCACAAAGAAGTATTCATAAACCGTATTGACAAGACGGACCATATAACATGCATCAAATACAAAATTACATTCAAATCTTATTAATTAGGGATTTTCGCTAAGTGTCATACACCCTAAATCTAACCATTTAGATCCTAATAAGCATGCATAAAGTCAAGAAAACTTGATTAACATTGATTCAATGAAGGCTAATCATATTAGGTGGCCTAGAATCAGACTCGCTCTGATACCATTTTGTAGGGGTTTTTAGGGGGTGAATCCGGTAACGCAGCGGAAGCGGTGAAAATCCGATTTTCAGATTTCAAAACTTTTTCTTGATTAATTAAATAAACATATTTATTTAATTGCCCAAATAATCAAATTATGAAAACAAATTTCAATGAATCATATTCAAGGTGAAATTACAAATTACCCTTACTTTGTATTTTTGTCCATTTTAGTCCGAAATTGATCTAATCATTTTGAATGATTCTAAATCATTTCTAAGATGAACTTATGATGCTCAAAACATCAAAACAACCAAAAGCAACCAAAATCTCCAAATTTTTCTCCAAACCGAGAGCACCATAAGGGAGCACAATGTGCATTTTGTCCATTTCATGTCTCCAAAACACATCTAAATGTAATCCAATGAACATGAAACTTTATATGAATCATATACACACACAAATATGCAATATATATGAAAAGCCCCAAATTTGGAATTAGTTCAGAACCCTAATTTTTCAATTTCCACAATTGGACAAATTAGACCAAATACATTAAATCAATTACTTCAATCATCATTCTTCCATCCAATCCAAGTCTCAACACAATGAAACAACTCAAGATCAAATCTAGGTCATTTAAGAGTGGTCAATAACTCTAGATTAGCAACATGGTTCAAAAACCTTAAAAGAAAGTTTACAACTACAATAGTCACAACCTTCCTTCACAACATCTCATACAGCTCAACAAACTTCAAGCTCAAACTCACAACAAACAAACAAGAAATAAGAAAGAAATAATCTAAAACACATCACATGTTGAAGCCTAGAACCTAAGGAACAATTTCCTCTCTCCTTAAGCAAGTTTGAAAAACTACTAAATTCCAAGCTATCTTTGATCTGTCTTTCTTTCTCAAGCTTCCTTAGTTTCTTCAATGGAGTTTATTTGTAAAGTGTAATAGGTGATAAAAAAGACAAAATGAAATGAAACTTTTACATACAAAGCCTTGGCCGAATTTCACAACTATCATATAGACAAGAAAAGAACTTTATTTTCATTTTCATTTCAAGATGTTATTTGGTTGAACTTTAAATAATACAACTTTAAAGATATGTATTAATAAATGTTAAAAAAAGCAACTGACAAAAAACCAATGTCTTACATAATATACTAACAAAGATCCAAAATAATTATATTAAAATTTATCAATTACAAATATAAAAATTTAAGTACATTACAATAAACAATTAATTAAAATATAATAGATATAGATTAAAATTGTAGTAATCCATTTTATAGTAATATTAAACTTATACTATTTATAGGAATAAGTCAATAACTCATTTTGATTTAATTAATGTGTATTTAAATTAATCAAGTATAAATGTAAATACACAATAATTAGTAAATGACATCTAGTCTCTTTAGCACGTATCTTGCGTTTAACCTTAAAAAACGACTTTATAAATATCAATATTATTTATTAGTTGCTCTAGTGCTCTACGAGTATGGTTTCATTATTGAGACTCTCTAGATTCAGGTATATCCGTCACGAAATCAAATTTCGTGTCCATAATCTATCCACCGTAGATTATGACGATCACGGATAATCTCGCTGAACCATACAGGTCGAGTCATGGCAAATGTTTTCCTCCTCCCACGTCCAGGTATCCGGATAAATCCCAGAGATATAGAGGTAAACGTCAAATCTCTATCGGGATATCCAGTCGACTATTCATTAGCAATCTCTAAAGAATGGTTAGAACTAGCTTCTAAACTTTACCACGGGCCCATGGTTTTATCTGATTGCTAATCATATGGACTACCTATGCTCTGAAACACAGAACTGACGGATCCTATCTTGATACACATAGGACACCCTGAGGATCAATCTACACCCAACGAACAGGCGGAGGTCTGATCTGAATAGATCGGTGACGTGACTGCTGTCTAAGTGTAGAAGATGTCTCATGTGCCCACAATGGCATCTCAAGTCTAAATCACAAGTGCTACTCACCAAGAAGATTCTTATTGACGCTGGTGTACCATCCATTAAGAATCTTCGGTGAGTCGTCAGTTCAGTTTTATCCGCTATAAACACCTACACGTCTATACTAGTCTCCAAGACTTAATGGTTCATTGAGAAACCATTGGAATCATATATTCCAGTATACGACATTACCGGTCTCAACGGGTTTACTATACTGACCAAGTAGTGTAAACTTGACCAGGAACTGTCTGAGAATGACAACGTCATGATACTTCTCAAGTCCGTTGCGCGTTCGCTTTTGCAACTGTATCATGACTAATCATTCTCGGGTCATTACGTCTTTACCATATAGAAAGATAGATTATATTATAGAAACTGCAATATATTCATAATAATAATGTTTTAAGAAGTATTTAACAGAAATACAACCGGGAATTGGCGCTCTTTAGCACCAACCCCAACAAAATCTCCCTGCTCTAGTGCCAATATCGATTGTATCTAATACCTATCGATCCACGTGTTTATCAAACAACTTCGGAGGTATGGCCTTCGTCAGCGGGTCTGCTACATTATCTTCCACTCGGTACCTTGCACACGACAATATCCCCTCGCAATGACTTGCGTTGTGGACATTGCTTCGACTTCGCCATGTGATGCCCCATCGGTTCCTTTGCTTGCGCAATGGCTCCAGTATTATCACAGTATAACGGAATCGCATTCTCGATACTTGGACAACTCCCAATTCTGTGATAAAGAGTTCTTATCCACACAGCCTCTTTTGCAGCTTCAGAAGCTGCAATATATATTCGCCTCAGTGGTGGAATCAGCTGTCGATCCCTGTTTGGAACTCTTCCAAAAACTGCACCTCCGTTAAGGGTAAAGACAAATCCAGATGTAGACTTTCTATCATCGGGATCCGATTGGAAATGGAGTCTGTATACCATTAACCTGCAGTTCGTTTCCTCCTAATAAATAATCAACTTATCCTTAGTACCTTTAAGATACTTTAGGATATGTTTTGGCCATCCAATGGTCATTACCTGGATTGGACTGATATCGACTAGTTACGCTAACAGCGAAACTGATATCAGCCTCGTACATAACATGGCATACATTATGCTACCCAAACATGAAGCATAAGGTTGGTTAGACATTCTAACCTTCTCATCTTCTGTTTGTGGACACATCTTCTTGGAAAGATGAATCCCATGTCTGAACGGTATGTTTGCTGTCTTACAGTTACCAAAGCTATACCGTTCCAAGATCTTATCTACGTACGTTGATTGGGATAACCCAATCAGCCTCCTTTGTCTATCTCTATAGAGTTTTATCCCTAAAACATAGGAAGCTTCTCCCAGGTCCTTGGAGAAAATCTTACAGAGGTACGCTTTGACGCTTTGTAACATACCTAAATCATTCCCAATGATTAGGATGTCATCAACATATAGGACTAAAAATACGACCATGCCCACTGGCCTTCTGATACACACACAGATTCTTCCGAATTCTTGAGAAAACCAGACGATCTAATAATCTCATCGAATCGAAGATTCCAACTTCGTGAAGCTTGTTTAAGTCCATAAATGGACTTCTTAAGCTTACATACCATACCCGAGGTTTCGCTGGACGTGAAACCTTCCGGCTGTTCCATATAGATTTCTTCATCAAGAAATCCATTTAGAAAAGCCGTTTTGACATCCATTTGCCAAATCTCGTAGTCATGATACAGCTATAGAAAGCAAAATCCGATAGACTTAAGCATTGCTACCGGCGAAAAAGTTTCATCGTAGTCGACGCCAGGTCGCTGCGTGTAACCTTTTGCTACCAGTCGGGCCTTGTAAGTTTCAACCTTACCGTCAGGCCCGCGCTTCCTCTTGTAAACCCATTTACAACCGATAGGACAATTCCTTCGGGAAGCGGAATCAAGTCCCAAACTTGATTTTCATGCATTGAGTCTATCTCGGATTTCATGGCACTTTGCCATTTCACGGAGTCGATGTCCAACATCGATTCTCTATAGGTGAAAGGATCTGTCTCTTCAACTAAGAGAACATCCAGACTCTTTTCTTGTATCAAATACAAGCGTTCAGGAGGTCTAGATACCCTTTCCGACCTACGGAGTGTGTGTGTTGAAGGTCCTTCATCTACTTGAACTTCAGGTTCCTCCGTTGGTTCGTTGTTTTCAGGTTGGACTTCATCAAGCTCAACCTGTCTATGATTACCACCTTCTGACAAAAATTCTACTTCTAGAAATTTTGCGAAGCGAGCTACGAACACATTTCGATGCTCGGTATCATAGAACAGATATCCCCTCGTATTCGAAGGATATCCAAACAAACCTAAACTTTTGCCCTCGAGGCGAAAGCTTATCTTGCTGAGTCACCCTGACATAGGCAGGACAACCCCAAACCTTAATATAATTAAGATTTGGTCTCCTACCGAACCATATCTGATACGGTGTCGTAGGAACAGCCTTTGAAGGAATCTTATTCAAAAGATGTGCGGCTGTTAAGAGAGAGTAGCCCCATAAGTAATAGGGCAAATCTGTGAAACTCAACATCGATCGGACCATATCCAATAAAGTCCGATTTCTCCTTTCAGATACACCATTGTGCTGTGGTGTACCTGGAGGAGTATATTGAGCGAGAATCCCATTCTCCTTCATATAATCCATGAACTCACCACTCATATATTCACCGCCTCGATCTGATCGAAGGCATTTAATATATTTACCAGTTTGTTTTTCTACTTCATTTTCGGAACTCTTTGAACTTTTCAAAGGTTTCCGATTTATGTCGCATCAAATACACATAACCGTACCGTGACAAATCATCGGTAAAGGTAACGAAGTACGAATAACCACTGTGAGCAGTTTGACTTAGTGGACCACATACATCAGAATGTACGAGTTCCAGTAAGTTAGTGGCGCGGTGTCCAACACCAGAAAATGGGGCTTTGGTCATCTTACCCTGAATACAGGATTCACAAGTTGGATAGGATTCAATGGTAAGATCTGATATCAAACCATTCCTAACCAATTGGGTAAGGCGTTTAACGCCAATGTGACCAAGTCTCATATGCCAAAGTTCAGTATTATTAATTACAGGTAAACTACGTTTATTAACTCCAGTATTTAATATATCTTTTGAAGTTTGCAATGTATAATGACCATGCTGGTTTGGACAACAAAGGATCTGAATATTATTTTTATCATATAAATACAAAGAACTATTCTTAATATTAATACAAAAGCCTTCTGTATCTAATACAAAAAGTGATATAATATTAGCGACACATCCCGGTACAAAATGACAGTCATATAACAAAGTGTCCCATTCGGCAATGAGATCTCGCATACTCCCACTGCAACTGCATCCAAAGAGTCTCCACTCCCGAACCGCAACTGCATCTCTCCCAGGCTTCAGTTTCCTACTTTCCTTCAGCACCTGCAACGAATTGCAAATGTGAATGGGACAAGCAGAATCTAAAATCCAGCTGGATGTAACGGCTTCACAAGCCAAAGATAAATCAATAACTGGAAAAATAAAAGTACCTGATGTAGAAGCTCTGTCTCTCCTCACTTGGCAATGTAATCAGGACAGTTCCTTTTCCAGTGCCCAACTTTGCCGCAGTGGTGGCATTTGTCTTCAGAAGCCCTTTTGGGCTTTGCAATCTTCGCCTGTTGTTGAGGACCAAAAGCCTTCTTCTTCTTCTTGCCTTTCTTGTTCTTTCCCTTGGACCATCCTTGGGAAGAAGCCGAAAGAGAAGTAGTTCTAGGAGGGCGAGTCGGTACTCTCCTTCTTAAGGTCCTCTTCTCGCCGTGAGCAACATCCTATGTAGCTCCTGGTAGGTACAGACAGTCCCGTGCATGTTGAAGTACATCACGAACTGGCGAAATGAAGCTGGTAGTGAACCAAGAATGACACTCCTACCGAGAATGTCATTCAAGATGAGATTATGTTGCCTCAATTGATCGATCAAATCGATCATCTGAAGAACATGTGGGCTAACACTCTGCCCCTCATCCAGACGCGCATGGAACAGTTCCATGGCGACTTTGTGAACAATCACTTGTTCCTGGTTCTCAAACGATTGTCTCAATCGCGTCATCATACTATAGGAATCTAGCATACCATAGTACTGTTGCTTGAGTTTCGGAGACAGTGAACTAAGGATGTATGATTTAACCCTTAAATCATCATCCTTCCAAGTTTCAAAAACTTGGCGTTCCTCCTCCGAAGCATCCGCACCCACTGCAAGGGGCAACGGACCCTCAAGAACAACCCACCCAGCTTTTCGGAATCGAGGACAATCCTCAAATCCAATTCCCAGTCTGCAAAGTTCTCAGCGCCTTTCAGTTTGTTCGCATCAAGCATACGCGCAAACTGATTTGTGGATTGTGCCGCCATCGCCAATCTATCATATAGATCACGAAAAACGGTTAGCAGAAATTAAGCAGTTTCATATAATATCAAAAGCATAAACTAGATCATGGATTTTTAATCTAATATGCCCCTCCCACTAAATCATGCAATACTGTAATCCCAAAACAGAATACAAATATTTAATAATTAAATTAAATACTAATAGTGAAAAGTGGATCCCGTGAATATATTTCGGCTCACAGCAGAGGCACGGTCTCGCCTACGTATATTCATCAGGTAGACAACTCATTTGTCAATCATTCACTAATGACTCCTAAGTATCCGGTCCTGGCCGTTTCTCGTTGTCGCTGCGAAGGCAGGCCCACAAGGAGACGTACCAAGGTTAAACTCGTCAATGATAAACTCAAGTTACTTACGTAATCCTGACAGCTAGGGCACGTTCAGAATTCCGCTTTTACTTGAATTTACCTAGTATCTGATATACATCCGGTATAAATAAATCTTTATCGGCTACATCCTCACAGCAGAGGCACGGTCTCGGATGTAGTCACAAAGAAGTATTCATAAACCGTATTGACAAGACGGACCATATAACATGCATCAAATACATAATTACATTCAAACCTTATTAATTAGGGATTTTCCGCTAAGTGTCATACACCCTAAATCTAACCAATTAGATCCTAATAAGCATGCATAAAGTCAAGAAAACATGATTAAACATTGATTCAATGAAGGCTAATCATTTAGGTGGCCTAGAATCAGACTCGCTCTGATACCATTTTGTAGGGGTTTTTAGGGGGTGAATCCGGTAACGCAGCGGAAGCGGTGAAAATCCGATTTTCAGATTTCAAAACTTTTTCTCGGATTAATTAAATAAACATATTTATTTAATTTCCAATAATCAAATTATGAAAATAAAATTCAAATAATCATATTTAAGTGAATTTACCAATTACCCTTACTTTGTATTTTTGTCCATTTTAGTCCGAAATTGATCTAATCAATTTTGAATGATTCTAAATCATTTCTAAGATGAACTTATGATGTTCAAAACATCAAAACACCAAAAGCAACCAAAATCCCCAAATTTTCTTCATCAAAGCCGAGAGCACCATAGGGTGCCAATTGTGCATTTTGTCATTTCATGCTCAAAACACATCCAAATGTAATCCAATGAACATGAAACTTTATATGCATCATATACACACACAATACACAACATATATGAAAAGCCCCAAATTTGGAATAGTTAAGAACCCTAATTTTTCAATTTCCACAAATTGGACAAATTAGACCAAATACATTAAATCAATTACTTCAATCATCATTCTTCCATCCAATCCAAGTCTCAACACAATGAAACAACTCAAGATCAAATCTAGGTCATTTAAGAGTGGGTCAATAACTCTAGATTAGCAACATGGTTTCCAAAACCTTAAAAGAAAGTTACAACTACAATAGTCACAACCTTCCTTCATCATACATGCTCAACACTTCTAATCAAATTCCATCAACAAAAACACAAAGAAATAAAGAAAGAAATAATAAAGAACATCATATGTTAAGCCTAGAACCTAAGGAACAATTTCCTTCTAATAGCAAGTTTGAAAAACTTACTAATTCCAAGCTTTCTTTGATTTGTCTTTCTTTCTCAAGCTTTCCTTGTTTTCTTCAATGGAGTTTTATTTGGTAAAGTGTATTAGGTTAAGTTGTAAAGTGAAATGAAAACAATATATACTTGAACAATAAGGCCTTGGCCGAATTTCACAACAAATAATAAGAATTGTAATTTCATTTTCATTTCAAGCTATTTGGTCAACTTGCATAAATATCTAAATACAACTTTATTAGATATTTATTTAAGTCAACAAAGCAACTAAGTCATTTACTTTAAATATCCTAATGTAAGATATTTATATTTTAATTAATTTAATCATTTAACAATTAAATAATTAATTAATTAATCAAATACAAATATATTAAATATATGTATAATATTTACATTAAATATTAAAACATATATTCATTTAGGATATAAGTCAAATAACTCATTTTGACTATTAATTAATGTGTATTTAAATTAATCAAGTATTAAATGTAAATACACAATAATTAAGCAAATGACTATCTAGTCTCTTTAGCACGTATCTTGCGTTTAACCTTTAAACGACTTTATAAATAATCAATATTATTTATTAATGTTGCTCTAGTGCTCTACGAGTATGTTTCATTATTGAGACTCTCTAGATTCAGGTATATCCGTCACGAAATCAAATTTCGTGTCCATAATCTATCCACCCCGTAGATTATGACGATCACGGATAATCTCGCTGAACCATACAGGTCGAGGTCATGGCAAATGTATAATTCCTCCTCCGTCACAGGTATCCGGATAAATCCCAGAGATATAGATGTAAACGTCAAATCTCTATCGGGATTATCCAGTCGACTATTCTATTAGCAATCTCAAAAGAATGTTTAGAACTAGCTTCTAAACTTTACCACGGGCCCATGGTTTTATCTGATTGCTAATCATATGGACTACCTATGCTCTGATACACAGAACTGACGGATCCTATCTTGATACACATAGGACACCCTGAGGATCTGTCTACACCCAACGAACAGGCGGAGGTCTGATCTAAATAGATCGGTGACGTGACTGCCGTCTAAGTGTAGAAGATGTCTCATGTGCCCACAATGGCATCTCAAGTCTAAGAATCACAAGTGCTACTCAACCCAAGAAGATTCTTATTGACGCTGGTGTACCATCCATTAAGAATCTTCGGTGAGTCGTTCAGTGTTTATCCGCTATAAACACCTACACGTCTATACTAGTCTCCAAGACTAATGGTTCATTGAGAAACCATTGGAATCATATATTCCAGTATACGACATGTACCGGTCTCAACGGGTTTACTATACTGACCAAGTAGTGTAAACCTTGACCAGGAACTGTCTGAGAATGACAACGTCATGATACTTCTCAATGTCCGTTGCGACGCTTTTGCAACTGTATCATGACTAATCATTCTCGGTCATTACGTCTTTACCATATAGAAAGATAGATTATATTATAGAAACTGCATATATTATTCATAATAATAATGTTTTTACAGAAGTATTTAACAGAAATACAACCGGGAATTGGCGCTCTGAGCACCAACCCCACACTGGGGGGTAATTTTGACCCTTAATTTCTTGTTTTTCTTAGGTTTTGATGCATTTTTTTAGATATTGTTTTTTAATCCACTAAAAATTGTTATACCATTAGGCATTTAAATTTCGCTTCTAACCACTCAAATATACATAAATGGTCCAGCTTGAGATATTGAATATAAAATTTTCGAAACTCTATAACTCCCTTCAGTTAAGACGTGCTTGGTCCCCGTGACTCGGTTCTCGAGTCGGGAAGGGCCGTCCACGATGTAGAGCACGCCAAATTTCGGATTAAGTACATTTTTTTCATCTGAATGTGATGGGTGCGACCATACCAGCACTAATGCACCGAATCCCATTAGAACTGCGTAGATAAGTGTGCTTGGGCGAGAGCAGTACTAAGATGGTGACCTCTGGGAAGTCCTCGTGTTGCACTCCAATTTTTTATTTTTGATTTATTTTAACATCTCTTGCTTTCTGTTCGGGGCACATTCATTTACTTCGGGCCCAATCTTTGTCTTGCATGTGCGCGTTCACGTCGATTGGAGAATTCCGCTT
Organism: Zanthoxylum bungeanum; assembly: GCA_019454045.1. Taxonomy (NCBI): domain Eukaryota; kingdom Viridiplantae; phylum Streptophyta; class Magnoliopsida; order Sapindales; family Rutaceae; genus Zanthoxylum; species Zanthoxylum bungeanum. Next base: position 32,319 of record SKCR01001521.1, on the reverse strand, counting down.
GTGGTCGACGCCCGGTTCTCGAGTCAGGAAGGGCCCGTCCACGATGGGAGAGCACACAAAATTTCAGATTTAAGTACATTTTTTGTCTGAATGTTGATCGGTGTGATCATATCAGCACTAATGCACCGGATCCCATTAGAACTCCGCAGTTAAGTGTGCTTGGGAGAGAGCAGTACAAAGATGGGTGACTTTTTGGGAAGTCCTTGTGTTGCACCCCAATTTTTAATTTTGATTTATTTTAACATCACTTTGCTTTCGCGTCACATTCATTCCCTCCGGGCCCCAATCTTTGTATTGCTTGTGCGCGTTCACGTCGATTGGAGAATTCCGCTTGTAGTCGACGCCAGGTTCTCGAGTCGGGAAGGGCCCGTCCACGATGGGAGAGCACGCACAATTTCGGATTTAGTACATTTTTTGTCTCCATGTTGATCGGTGCGACCATACCAGTACTAATGCACCGGATCCCATTAGAACTCCGCAGTTAAGTGTGCTTGGGCGAGAGCAGTACTAAGATGGGTGACCTCTTGGGAAGTCCTTGTGTTGCACCCTAATTTTTATTTTTGATTTATTTTAACATCACTTTGCTTTCGCGGCGCATTCATTCCCTCCGGGCCCCAATTTTTGTCTTGCTTGTGCGCCTTCTCGTCGATTGGATTCCGCTTGTAGTCGACGCCCGTTATATCGAGTCGGGAAGGGCCCATCCACGATAGGAGAACACGCAGAATTTCGGATTAAGTACATTTATTGTCTGAATGTTGATGGGTGCGACCATACCACACTAATGCACCGGATCCTATCAAAACTCTGAAGTTGTGTGGCTTGGGCGAGAGAAGTAACTAAGATTGGTGACCTCTTGGGAAGTCCTCGTGTTTGCACCCCTATTTTTATTTTTGATTTATTTTAACATCTCTTTGCTTTCGCGGCGCATTAATTCCCTCGGGCCCCAATCTTTGTCTTGCTTGTGTGCGTTTACGTCGATTGGACAATTCCGCTGGTAGTCGACGCCCGGTTCTCGAGTCGGGAAGGGCCCGTCCACGATGGGAGAGTACGCGGAATTTCGGATTAAATACATTTTTTGTCTGGTGCGACCATACTAGCACTAATGCACCGGATCCCATCAGAACTCCGTAGTTAAGTGTGCTTAGGCGAGAGCAGTACTAAGATGGGTGACCTCTTGGGAAGTCCTCGTGTTGCACCCCAATTTTTATTTTTGATTTATTTTAACATCTCTTTGCTTTCGCGGCGCATTCATTCCCTCCGGGCCCCAATCTTTGTCTTGCTTGTGCGCGTTCACGTCGATTGGAGAATTCCGCTGGTAGTCGACACCTGGTTCTCGAGTCGGGAAGGGCCCGTCCACAATGGGAGAGCTCGCGGAATTTCGGATTAAGTACATTTTTTGTCTGAATGTTGATGGGTGCGACCATACCAGCAATTATGCACCGGATCCCATCAGAACTCCGCAGTTAAGTGTGCTTGGGCGAGAGCAGTACTAAGATGGGTGATCTCTTGGGAAGTCCTCGTGTTGCAACCCCAATTTTTATTTTTGATTTATTTTACCATCACTTTGCTTTCGCAGCGCATTCATTCCCTTCGGGCCTCACTATTTGTCTTGCTTGTGCGCGTTCACGTCGATTGGAGAATTCCGCTTGTAGTCGACGCCCGGTGCTCAAGTCGGGAAGGGCTCATCCAGGAAGGGAGAGGAAATTCAAATTTCCCATTTCTTTAATTTTTCTTGGGTAATTAAATAAACTAATTTATTTTAATCGCGCAATACTCAAAAACATAATGTTTAACCCAGAAATCATAATTCGAATAAATTACCATAAAGCCCCTAAACTTTCCATTTTAATCATTTTAGTCCTAAATTGTTCAAAACAATCTTAGGTGATTTAAAATCACAACCAAAGTGATTTGTATATCAAATATACATGAAAAACAGAATAAGGCAAATTCTTTTACAAGAACTACCTCTGGGACGGTATTGACAATACAATGTACATTGTGTACAAATGCATGAATTATGCAAAGAAACTATAGGATTCTCTTGAGAATAAGTACAAAACAGAAGATGTCGGACAAAAGAAGTTTATCGTGGGTAAGTTCCTGGACTACAAAATGGTATATTTAAGGATGACAATGTCTTAGTTGAGTGAACTACAAGTGATCCCTCATGAAATACTGGATTGAAGAATGAAACCCCACGAGACATTTGAAGTTGTCACAATCATTAAGAAGTTGCCTCCATTATGGAATGACTTCAAGAGTTATCTGAAACATAAGAAGAAACAAATGAGTCATGAGTAGGACAACGGGAACTCCAAGAATGCTAGCTTCCTTCACTCGGAGAACCGTACACATGTTTGATAATTTAATATAATCATACAAGCGTCTTCTTTGGAAATGTTAGAAACTTTGGAAGTTGATAACTTTGTGTTCGGAGATCTGATTGAGGCGAATTTTTTTTTAAACCGCATAAAATTTCGAGATAAATGCAGTGGTCAAGCTCCGTAGGAGCTTGGTGTTGGACAACTATGACCCATAGCGTCACTATTTGTACAGATCATGGTGTTGTTGTACAAATTAACTATGTGACAAAGGAGATTGCACTCTTATCATTTGTGATTAGATCACCTAGATGTAGAAATGATGAGAGGTCCTTGTGATTTGTTCCTGGACGGAGAATGATATGAGACAGTATCAGTCCGTGAAGGATAGATAATTAAATATCCCTAGTCAGAGTATTATCGAGATTGGACATCGATAAATATGTAAAAGACTAGTATTACACTTGTGCATGTTGTGATGGCACAACGACATAGTTCTCATATATTTGGGTATAGGATACTCATGCAAGTGTAATAGGAGGTTGTATTTTACCGATGGTACGAGAAACAGCTTCGCTCTGGATAGACCCCCTCGGAATTCCATTGGTAGTATGACTATGTGTCTATGGAAATCCGAAATCAGGGTAGGTGTAATTTGGTGTTAACCTGAGACTTGCACCGCTAATACTTGCGACAATCAATATATTTTGGTTGCGGTCATCCAGTACTTTTACAGGTTCTGTGTACGCCAATGCTGGGTATATTGAGAATCATAGTGTGTTGGGTGTGATGTCGAGATGGAAGTATCACTCCAGTCACAGTGGAGATGATGATCGCATAGGATACGAAACTTGTTCTCTTAAATGCTCGAGCTATCGGGATATTATGACTAGGTCATGTATATCCGATTATAGAGACTAGTTACCAGACATCCGATATGTGCTTCGTACGGGACAGACACATTTCCAGCCCCAGGCCTAGCACGTGATCATCCGATGTTGGATCGACATACACAATACTACGTATACTATGCCTGATATAGATCACATATTCCTAAAAGGATATTTCTGGAGAATTGGTAGGCATGACGCTTTGCTAGAAGCCAACCTTGTCTTGTTAATCGGTATAAACGTAGTACGAGGTACTTACGTGTTCGGATAGTCCGACAACTAAATTTACTGCCAACATATCTGGGGATCTCATGGGTCGCTTCCCGAAGATTCATCGATGATGTATGACTCGCACTTTAATTAATCTGGGATTAATTAGATGAGAGAGAAAATTAATCTAGGGTTAATTACAGAGATATTTTATCTGGGATAAAATATTAATTAAAGAGAGAGAACGATTAATTTGGAATTAATCGATAAAATAATATATTCGATATATTATACGAAATTGGATTTCGACGCGGAATTGAAATTAGATTTTAATTCGGGTGAACGAGTTAATTTAGAATTAATTCGTTAGCGACGTGAATAGTGATTTCGCTAGGCGTAATCGTTTAATTACGTCGCAACGGAAAATTCGTTAATTTAGAATTAGCGAACCCGAGCCCGAGATTGTTTGCGAGCGCATTCGTATTTCGAATTCGAGTGCGGCACGGAAGTCAAATCAAGCGTCAAATCGCTAGTCACATCAAGTGCCAAATCACATGTTACTTTGAGTGATGTGACAATTTGATTGATTGATTGAGTGATTGATGTGGTAGTTGAAAAAGCATTAATGGCTTTTGCTTTTTGACTTTTTGGAAAATGGAAAAGGGTTTTTGGTATTTGATTTTGGAAAATCAAATATATATGTTGATGGTGTTTTCAGGACCTATGTTATTTAAGGAGTACAGCAGGGGTAAAAAGGGTAATTACCTTCTTGGGCGAGATCATTAAAGCCGACCCGGCCACTATACAGTAAGAGACCGAGCATTTGATGATAGGTGACCGACCACTTGAGATCGGATGACCGGGCATTATCAGATCGACAACAACATTCTCAGTTCAAATGGCCATCATGACCGACCTCATGAAGACCGAGCACATGACGATGCGTGCTCAGGAAGATAAAGCATCCTATTCTTGCGGAAAAGGGATAAGTTGTCATACTTTGATGGGGTAAAGTAATAAGTTAATATCCTAATAGGATAAAGGAAGTAAATGTAGTTTTGATTAGGAATCCTTATGGGAAAAAGGGAATAGTTTTGACTAGGAATCCTGATAGGAAAATGAGACCATCCCCAATTGGGAATTCTTGTACAAATAGGAATCTGATTTCTTCACCATTATAAATAGGAGGGTAGAGTGAGTGTAGAAGGACAAGTTGAAGGCATCATCAAAAAATTAGTGATCAGAATCATCAAGCTCTGATTTGTAAAAACAAAGAAGAGACCTGAGAAGCGTATTGAAGTAATAAAAAGTACCATCCAGTTCTTATCCGTGGACGTAGGTCGGATCAAAAATCCACCGAACCACGTTAAATCTCCTTGTCGATTGGTGCATTTATCTGTCTTTTGCTAAATTTGCTTTTGGTCCCCCATAACCAAACAAATTCACTATTGAGGGAGGATTAGTCTCGGGAGTGATATTCCCATATTGCCCCTGAGACCAAAATCAGCCGTCAACAGTTGACGCCGTCTGTGGGGAATCCTACAAAAAGCGACTCGCGTAGTTAGACAAATGGCGGAAGGCGGAAACCAACAATCATCAGGGAGCTCGGCTGCAGATTGGATGGAAAAGATCGAGGAAAACCTTAGGAAAGAAAGGGAGGAAAACCAAACTCTGCTAAAAACCATAGTAGACCGGTTGGAAAGGATAGAAGGAGCACACAATGGACAATTCGAGGCCGGGACTAGCCGACGAAGGAATGAAATAGCGGAAGGAAAGAGAATTGTCGATGTAAGTGAGGACGACAGACCCCGGAGGAGGGATCCCTACAGGGTAAGATCCGTGGTGGTGCAAAGAGACTCCCAGACCGAGGACACATGGGAGGAGGAAGATGACAAATCATCACCAGACTCCTCATACGATAGCCCTCACAGCACTCGGAGAAGAGGGAAAGAACATACCGAAAAAGCGCGAGGAGACACCGACCCTGAGAAGCGCCACTCCCGAGATAGCAGAAAGAAAAGAAACCACAAGGGGGCGGCATGGAATCAAAGACAGCAGCATGAAATCTTGGTTACGGGAGGAGCTGGTCAAATGGGGAGTATACCCCAATGCAAACAGAGGGGATGTCCAGGACGGCAAAGATGAGTCCCCCCTCACGGAAGAAATAAAATCAGAGAAATTCCCAAAAAGATTCAGCATGCCGACCATGACACCATACAAGGGCCATACCGACCCCAAAACCCACATTGAAGGTTTCGTCATACTAATGGAGGTACAAGGGGTAACAAGGGACGCCATCTGCAAAATGTTCCCCCTAACTCTGGCCGGACCGGCCATTCTATGGTATAGAAGCCTAGCCCCAAGAAGCATCAGCAGCTTCGCACAACTGAGGAAGTCATTCATACGACACTTCAAGGGGGCTTGTGTCCCCAGAAAAACGATTGGAGAACTAAGGCTTATGAAGCAAGGAGACGATGAACCTCTGAAGATATTTATTGAAAGGTACCATAATATGGTACTCGAAGTCGGAGGGTACGAATCCCCCGAGGCCCTGGAAAGCTTGAAAGGAGCCTTGAAAGTCGGGAGGCTATGGACCCACCTAAGGATCCAGGACACCCCGGACTACGCAACCGCCCTAGAGGTGGCCCGAAAATTCGTTCTATTAGAAAACGAGGAGAAAATATCCCGAAGAGGGAACACCATCAGAGAAATGACCACAACGTAAGGGGACATGCCACGAATGGGTGCAGAGACCTGTGGGAGCAGGTGAAAGACTTGGTGAAAGAAGGCTATCTCAGTGTGTACATGGACCATTCGATTTTTTAGGTCGACCAAGTTGATAGCGGAAGTCATCCGGTCGAATGCGTGGAAAGCTGAGATGCAGAGAAGATGTATTAAGAAGAGACTTGCTTGTAGTGACCCTTGTAGAGTTGCAAGAAAGTCAACAGATCCCAAAAATGTGAGTAAAACCTCTTCTGACTTAGGTTGACATTTGATTATGCTTGTTTGTTATGGCTCACACAATGATTTTGATATTTGTTTTATGGCTCGGGTCTGCTCTTGTACCGCCGAGACCGATGTTTCTTTCCGGCTCAGGTCTGCTCTTGTACCGCCGAGACCGATGGCTCTTTCCGGCTCGGGCCTGCTCTTGTACGCCGAGATCGATGTTTGTTACAGCTCGGGGTCGGGTTACGTCCCACCGAGTCATGTTATTGGTCTGGGGACGGGACATTCCCCCAGAGCCAAGTACCTCTTTCAGCTCGGGGTCGGGTTACGTCCCACCGAGTCATGCTTATTGGTCTGGGGACGGGACATTCCCCCAGATCCAAGTACCTCTTTCAGCTCGGGGTCGGGTTGCGTCCCACCGAGTCATGCTTATTGGCCTGGGGACGAAACATTCCCCCAGAGCCAAGTATCTCTCTTAGCTCGGGGTCCTCAGGGGCATACTCGATGCATAGGATCCGTGAGAAGCATAGCACAGGGAAGGATGATACCCCCGTGGCGATTGCTTACTCCAGTGTTACCGAACATAAGGAGGAACATGCCCTTAATGTGTCGAACACTCTTTTGATCCTCACCTACCCGATGTAATGGATCCGTGGGAAAGCATAGCACGGGGGGTGATGACACCCCCGTGATGATTGCTAGCTCCAGTGATGCCGGAACTAAGGAGGAATATACCCTTAGTAGTCCGGACACTCTTTGATCCATTCATCATCCGGATCCGCGAGAGACACAGCACGGGGATGCGTTATGCCCCTGTGGCGTGTGCCTACTCCAGCGTGGTAAGGAGGAGCCCTCATACAATACACAGGCTCCCCAGTGAACCGACGTGTAGAGGATGTGCCCTTACCATTCAAACGCTCTTCTGATCCGAATCCTGGTTCGCCGGGACACTGAATTGAAAGATTCAGAATTGTGTTTTGGAGACCTCAGATAGGACGCTGTTTTGAGGCATCCGTGTTGTTGTTTATACTTGCGAAACGTTTTTGTTTTGGGATAAGCGATAAGTCGCCCCCGCCTTTTAATTTTATTTTCCAGATATTTGTTTTTGTTTTTCACTGGTCTGGTAAGGGGACGCCCTTTCCAAATTCGGTAGGGTTTCAAAAGGTTGATTCACTTCCCTTCTGAATAAGCCCCACTTGATTAATCGGCTCGGGGCTGGATTCGTTCCGCCGAGGCCACTTGATTAATCGGCTCGGGGCTGGATTCGTTCCGCCGAGGCCACTTGATTAATCGGCTCGGGGCGGATTCGTCCGCCGAGGCAACTTGATTAATCGGCTCGGGGCTGGATTCCATTCCGCCGAGACCATTTTGCCTTTCTCAGCTCGGGGTCGGGGTACGTCCCACCGAGTCAGCCATTCGGACTGGGGACATAACCTTCTCTCTGGTCCAAGTACCTTTCTCAGCTCGGGGTCGGGGAACGTCCCACCGAGTCAGCCCTTCGGACTGGGGACGTAACATTCCCCCAGCTTCAAGTGCCTTTCTCAGCTCGGGGTCGGGGTACGTCCCACCGAGTCAGCCCTTCGGACTGGGGACGTAACATTCCCCCAGGTCCAAGTGCCTTTCTCAGCTCGGGGTCAGGGTACGTCCCACCGAGTCAGCCCTTCGGACTAGGGACGTAACATTCCCCCAGGTCCAAGTGCCTTTCTCAGCTCGGGGTCGGGGTACGTCCCACCGAGTCAGCCCTTCGGACTGGGGACGTAACATTCCCCTAGGTCCAAGTGCCTTTCTCAGCTCGGGGTCGGGGTAGGTCCCCGAGTCAGCCATTCGGACTGGGGACGTAACATTCCCCCAGGTCCAAGTGCCTTTCTCAGCTCGGGGTCGGGGTACGTCCCACCGAGTCAGCCCTTCGGACTGGGGACGTAACATTCCCCCAAGTCCAAGTGCCTTTCTCAGCTCGGGGTCGGGGTACGTCCCACCGAGTCAGCCATTCGGACTGGGGACATAACCTTCTCACTGGTCCAAGTACTTTTCTCAGCTCGGGGTCGGGGTACGTCCCACCGAGTCAGCCCTTCGGACTGGGGACGTAGCATTCCCTCAGGTCCAAGTGTCGTTCTCAGCTCGGGGTCGGGTTGCGTCCCACCGAGTCAGTCCTTCGGACTGGGGACGTAACATTCCCCCAGGTCCGAGCATCTCTCACAGCTCGAGACACGATCACATGCCACCGAGCACATCATCGTTAGCTCAGAGGCAAAATTTTCTCCTCACAATCGAGATTGGATCAGTCAGGGGTCAGGACCTCTAAATCTCTGGTACAGATATTACAAGAGAGGAGTCATTTTTAGTTTAGACAACAAGAGGAACTTCATCTCCTGATGGAACGACCCAAGTAAGAAATTTGCTTTGAGGTGGAGAATCATTCTGAATAGGGTCAGCATCTCCAATAACCGAGGATATGAAGATAGAAACAGAAGACTTAGTTGATGGAGAAGACAATTTCTCTGTGATTTCTGGAACGACCACCAGCTAGGCGATCAGCACACCATCTTTTTTTATAGTTCCCGGCATCAACTCACAAACTCGTTGTTACCGAGAACTAGGGGACAGATGTTGATGGTGTTTTCAGGACCTATGTTATTTAAGGAGTACAGAAGGGGTAAAAAGGGTAATTACCTTCTTGGGCGAGATCATTAAAGCCGACCCGGCCACTATACAGTAAGAGACCGAGCATTTGATGATAGGTGACCGACCACTTGAGATCGATGACCGGGCATTATCAGATCGACAACAACATTCTCAGTGCAAATGGCCATCATGACCGACCTCATGAAGACCGAGCACATGACGATGCGTGCTCAGGAAGATAAAGCATCTTATTCTTGCGGAAAAGGGATAAGTTGTCATACTTTGATGGGGTAAAGTAATAAGTTAATATCCTAATAGGATAAAGGAAGTAAATGTAGTTTTGATTAGGAATCCTTATGGGAAAAAAGGAATAGTTTTGACTAGGAATCCTGATAGGAAAAGGAGACCATCCCCAATTGGGAATTCTTGTACAAATAGGAATCTGATTTCTTCACCATTATAAATAGGAGGGTAGAGTGAGTGTAGAAGGACAAGTTGAAGGCATCATCAAAAAATTAGTGATCAGAATCATCAAGCTCTGATTTGTAAAAACAAAGAAGAGACCTGAGAAGCTATTGAAGTAATAAAAAGTACCATCCAGTTCTTATCCGTGGACGTAGGTCGGATCAAAAATCCACCGAACCACGTTAAATCTCCTTGTCGATTGGTGCATTTATCTGTCTTTTGCTAAATTTGCTTTTGGTCCCCCATAACCAAACAAATTCACTATTGAGGGAGGATTAGTCTCGGGAGTGATATTCCCATATTGCCCCTGAGACCAAAATCAGCCGTCAACAATATATAAAACATTTTCTTTTTCTTTCTCTCTCTCTCCACACTTACGGTTTCTAGGAACCCATTTTTCCCTCATCTTCTCTCTCGGCTTGGAGCCATCTTCTTCTTCTTCTTCCATTTTCTGGTTCTGTCGAATACAAGAAGAGAATCAAGAGATGATTTGTTGCAAAATCAAAGTGCTAGCACACCATGAGTCTTCCTAAGGTGATAAGGCAGTGAACACATGAGCATGGAATCGTTTTTGAAGCTTGAAGCTTGGAGCTTCAATGGAGGTCATCAATGGCCGAATCTTGGAGGCGTAAAAGAGACCAAAATCGAGCAGTCCACTGCCAAGGGGAGCTACTGCCGAGCTTCAAGGAGGGCTGAAAAGGCTTGTGTTATTCGTAGCATCCAAACCGATTATTGTGAGTATGTTTCCGCCATTCTCCTTTGTGTATTCACATGCATTTTTTGTGCTTGATTTCATTCTTGGGACCTAATTAGAAACCAACAATGGTATCTTGAGCTTATATCAAGCATTTTTAGGGTTTAAAATTGGGCGAAATCAATTTGAGCATGATTGGTTAAATTGATTGATTAAGTATGCTTGGATGTTGATTAATTGAAGTTGTGCATGATCAACTTCATGAAATTTGATTGGATCAAGTTTTCCCCAATTTTGAAGGCTTGGCCGAAAATTTGAGAGCCCTAATGTCTTGTAATTTTTGTTTATTTGATCATTGGATGACTTAAAACAATTGGGTAATGTTGATTTGAGGTTTAATTGGATTGAATTTTTAATTAGACAATTTTCCCCAAATTAAAGGCTTGGCCGAAACTTGTTGAATTTTGAAATTCATGGTGTTTTTTGATTTTGATTCATTGGATGAGTTGAATTGATTTGGGAAATGATGATTGTGGATTCAATTGGATTGAAACCATATCAGATTGAAAAACCCATAATTGCCGAGAAGTACAAAGCATGAAAATGGGTTTGATTTTGATTAAATTGTGTTGGACACTATTTGATGTTAAAGTGCATGATTAATTAGGCTAATTGATGTTTTAGAAATGTTAATTGGGTGATTAATTGTGTATTACACTTAGGATAATTAATTGTGGAATTTGGAATTTTATAAGTTAATTAATTGGGTTTAAATTGGATTTGGGCCTTAAAGGTTGTAATTGGGCTTTTGGGCTTGGTTGTACCAAGTTAGGTTTGGGCCAATTTGGTTGGATCCAATTGGGCCCAAAACCGCATCCATAAAGTCCAATTATGACTTAATGGACCTTAATTATTTAATTGGGCCTAATGGGCCAAAATTGATTTCTGGGCTTATGGGGTAAATCCCAGATTGGACTTTGGTTATCGGTTTGACCCGAGTTGACCAAAAGTCCACGCCTTAAAGAAATTAATTAAAAGCCCATTGGAATTTAATTAAATAAACATTGGATGTTAATCGGGCTTTGAGACCCGTAACGATTAAATTTGGAATTTAAGTCGTAAAGGTTCGTTAATAAATTGTAGTATTTAATTTGGAATTAAATAGTGAATTAGTATTAATACAAATTGAATTGGATTTAATTTTGTAGTTTAATTTAATTCAAGAATTTGTACTTTGAGTACTTATTCGCGAAACGAGTTTGACTCGAGCAAAATCAAATCGTTGTTTGAACATTGGAATCACTAATTATCAGATTAATTAATTGGATTAGATTGATTGATAACATGCTTGTGTGAATACATGGTTGCGATGCATGAATAATGTATATCAGATGGATATTAGATGGGTGGGGCAATTTTGGAAATTGTAATAAATTTGATTTATTAATTGGACTTGCGTGTCCAGCCTATTACCTCATTTCTCATTGTATTTTTCTTCTCACCTATTCCCCTCAAAGTAAATGAGGTTTCTTTAGAAGTGTAGTGTAACGGGTAGAAGTAAATACATGTGCTAGTGGGAGAGAGAAAATGAGAGATTTGATCTAGGATCAATGTAAAGTATCCATCCGCATATCATTATTTTTTATCATATGCGCTTTATTATGTGTTTAGAATGCATGTTTAAGGGTGTATGATGATGAGACCTTAACAAATATAATAAATTGGTTGCCAATTCTCACGCGAAAAACCCTCAAATAATATTAAGCGTTTTTCTTTCCCTTGAGTGATTCTTACTCAAGATCCGAGACTGGCATTGGCTTGTTGGCCAAAGTCAAGGCCTTTGTCCGTCGAGGATGTGTTTGAATCACGAGAGCTTTGTTCCATATCGGTGTCTTGTCCAAGTTGTGGTTTTTTGGCCAAAGTCAAGACCACTTCTTGTCCATCGACATTGATTACGAAGCTTTCCATGGTCAATGGGTCGCGCTTAACTGGGATCACTAAGTTTGTTGTGCCAAAGCCATGCTTAGTTGATTCAGAGGAAAAATGTTAGGTAATATATTGGATATATTGGCATATATAAGATATATGTTTCAGACTTGGATGTTCCCATACCGGATCTAGGAATTGGATTGGATCCAATTGATCTTAGAGATCTACCTAGTTAATTATCATACAATTTGTTGGCCAAAGTCAAGATTGTGTGATATTTAACGGGATCCTAGCCCACTAGGAAACACGGTTTCCCGAGTACTCGACAGAGGGTTAGAGGCTCGCCGAAAAATAGTGGGAGGCAAGTATTGAATTTGCAATATTCGTTTAGTAACTTGCCATACGTGCTCATTCAAATATCTTTCGTCGTTAAATTATATATTAGTTGGACTAATATTTAATTATTATTTTAATTAAGCAGTTGGACTGTATTATAGTTGATTATATAATTGGATTATAGTAATCAATATATTTGAATTAATTAATTTCAATTACAGTTGATTTTATAATTGGATTATAGTATCAATGTAATTGAGGTTAATTAATTTAAATTATATTTGATTGTATAGTTGGACTATAATAATCATTATAATATATAGTACCACAAATCGTTGATTAAATAGTTGGACTATTAGAATCAAGATAAATGAAAGATTAGTGTTTAAAACATAATCCTGGGTGAAAATGTATTTAAACGACTTTATTTTTCAAATTGGGAATAAAGTTTCAGGATGGTCCTGGAAAATAATAAGTTACTTTATTTGATAAAATAACATATTAGGCCTAAGCCCGGAGTTAAGCAAATAGTAGAGCATAATCTTTGGAATATTTATGTGATGATAACTTTAGTACTTAATCCATTATACTTGTCATATTGACTCATTGATTTCTTTATCAGAACTAAGGATTAGATCCTTAAAGTATGATATTGAAATTGAAGGATCTTCATAAATCTATACTTAGGTTTTAGAAGTATTAAATTGCAATTGATAACTCTTGGAGAGTTAATGACTATTCTCAAGGAGACAAAGTCAAACTTTGCAATTAGGCAAGTAGTGCAAGGCGCACCTTACTTCGATATTCTAGAAACCCGAGGCTTGGCCAAAGGCTACTGGAATGTTGAAAAGGGCAAAGGCAAAATCATTATAATCTTCTAGGAAGATAAAAGGACATATCCCAAAAAGGAATTGAAGACGAGCAAGGCTCTGACTTCAAATATGTTTGTCATAAATATGTTCACTACTAGTATTAAAATTGGATTTTAGATACTTAGTGTGACATAAATATTTAATTGATGTTCAGAATCTGCTTTGAGCAGGATACTGACTTCAATTGAGATTTATCTGCGAATTGGAAACGGGACGAAAGTCGCTGTTTTAACCGTAGATACCTAAGTTTAGGAACTACCCTCGAGTGTGTACCTAAGTTAGGAAACTGTTATAATGTAACTAGTTTGACTAGAAACATTATCTCTATATCAGTGTATAATCAGTTATGGAAATACCGTTATATTCTAGAACACTAAAGTGTTTTATTATATAAAGATGATATTGAGATAAAACACATTAGATGTGAATAACAGAATTTATATTTTGAATATAAATAAATATCTCAAACATATAAAATATGACAAACAAATAGCTCAAACTGATTTGATCAGAAGAAACTAATTGTGGCATTGTTGTCTGGGACACAATCAAACAAGACTCGTATATCCACACTTTCGAAGAGTGCGTACTTGGACTGATTTGATTCTATTCAAATAAAGTCTACGAATCTAGTTTATTGGGCAAAGTGCCTATAACACTATTTACTTGGTAAAAGTGCAAATGCCACTGATCTGTTAGCCGTAGTTCATAGTGAAGCAAGTGGGCCCATGTCTAGCTAGGCTAGAGGTGGATATGAATATTTCGTGACCTATACAGATGTGGCATCGCGTTATGATTGTGTGTTTCTTTTGAAGAACACATTTCAGAAACTTTTAGAGTTTCGACACAAAATAGACAACAGATCGGGTAAAGTATTAAACCATCACGGTTTGACCATGATGAAAATAGTCAAGCAATAAGTTCTCTAATACTTGAAAGAGTATAGTATTCTTTCAATGAGGACTCCTCCCGGAACACGTCAGTATGACGGTGTGTCCGAACAGGATTAACCGAATTTTGTTAGACATGATAAGGTTAATCACGAGTCGCTCTGAGCTACCATTTCCTTCAACGGATACGCTAAACAGTGTAGAACTTATTTTGAATAAGGTTCCATAAATATCTGTTTGACAGATAACATATTAAATATGATCGGGAAAATAAACTGGGTTTCTCATTCCTGTTAAATTTGGGTATGCTAGGCCTACGTTTGGATGATACCAAACAAGAACCCAAATTGGATAAGTGCCAAATCTAGGTTATCCTAGGGATACCTTAAGTATTGTACTTATACACCTCACAAGAGAACAATTAGATTGTTGCTCACCATGCGGTTTTCCTAAGAAGGAATACCGATATGCAGTGGTAAGTGGGAGGATAGTAAAACTCGATGAAAAATCAGAGTAATACTATTCCTGGCACCGAGTCCTAATGGAACACAAATATTTCATCAATGATGAAACTATACCATTAATCTTCAAATACACAAGAACCGCGTAGGTCGGAAAGAGTCAGAAAACAACCCCGGGTATGTGTTTCTGATCTAACCTCATAAAGATGTAAATCTTATTGAAGAATACCAACTGACTACGTATGAGGAAGTGATACAAGGTATCGACTCCCTATTATGGCAAAGTGCCATAAAGTCCGAAGTGGATTCCATGTATACCAACTATGTTTAGACACTAGTTGATGTACCGCAAGGCATTGTGCCTATTGGTACTATATAAGTCTTCAAGGAAGACATACATGGATGGCAACATACCAACGTATAAAGCTAGGCTTTTAGCGAAAAGGTATCGCTATCAACATTGTGTCGATTACGATTCAACCTTTCACCTGTTGCCATGATAAATCCATTTGGATAATGCTTGCTAATGCTGCATGTTTCATTCATGAAATGTGGCAGCTGAAT
This sequence comes from Zanthoxylum bungeanum, assembly GCA_019454045.1. NCBI lineage: Eukaryota > Viridiplantae > Streptophyta > Magnoliopsida > Sapindales > Rutaceae > Zanthoxylum > Zanthoxylum bungeanum. The sequence continues at coordinate 17,116 of SKCR01001521.1, read as the reverse complement.
GCTAAAACCGCTTTCCTTAACGGAAACCTTTCGGAGGACGTTCACACATCCTGAAGGTTTCGTCAAACCATAACAAGCAAACTAGGTTTGCAAATTATTCAATCCATAAATGGATTGATGCAAGCTTTAAGTTCTTGGAATTATCGTTTTGATGTAATCATAATGGTGTATGATTTAATTCAAAACGAAAATAATTCTTGTGTATATAAAGAGGTTAGTGGGAGCGCACTGACAGTGAATGTCCTGAGTAATGATGATATATCATTTATTGGAAATGATATTCCCATAAAATAATCGGTGAAAGCTTGTCTTTCATGAAAACGACTATAAGTCGTGACAACGATATTATAAAATTTTGAATAACGGAACAGTGAGCTGGAAATCTTCCAAGCAAGATACTGTTACCGAATAAACAACAAATGCGGGTTATTGCTGCAGCTGAGGCAGCAATAGAAGCTATCTGGGTCAATAACAAATCTAATTAGATTAGATATAGTTCTGTTAGCAGCTGAGCTAGGCGTCAGCACAGGGTAAAGAATTAATGGTCTCATCAACGATCCAGATAAATACTTCGATATTCATCTGATTCGTTCGGATCATACATCGTGGCGATGTGATGATCGAATAAATCGCATCAGATGATAATCATGTAAATCCACTGACGAAAGCCTTTTCTCAGCAGTTTGAGCCAACCGTACATAGTTCGGGTGTCAGACACTCGAGTGACTGGCTATAGGCTAAGTGGGAGATTGTTGGACAATTATGACCCATAGCGTCACTATTTGTACAGATCATGGTGTTTTTGTACAAATTAACTATGTGACAAGGAGATTGCACTCTTATCATTTGTGATTAGATCACCTATATGTATAAATGATGAGAGGTCCTTGTGATTTGTTCCTGGACGGAGAATGATATGAGACAGTATCAGTCCACGAAGGATAAATCATTAAATATCCATAGTCAGAGTATTATCGAGATTGGACATCGATAAATACGTAAAAGACTAGTATTACACTTGTGCGCGTTGTGAGGGCACAACGGTATATTTCTCATATATTGGGTATAGGATACTCATGCAAGTGTAATAGGAGGTTGTGTTTTACCGATGGTACGGGAAACAGCTTCGCTCTGGATAGAGCCCCTCGGAATTCCATTAGTAGTATGACTATGTGTCTATATAAGTCCGAAATCATGGTAGGTGTATTTTGTCTTAACCTGAGACTTGCACCGCAAATACTTGCGACAATTAATACTTTGGTTGCGGTCGTCCAGGACTTTAACAGGTTCTGTGTACGCCAATGCTGGGTATATTGAGAATCGTAGTGTGTTGGGTGTGATGTCGAGATGGAAGTATCACTCCAATCATAGTGGAGATGATGATCGCATAGGATACTGAACTTGTTCTCTTAAATGCTCGAGCTATCGGGATATTATGATTAGGTCATATATATCAGATTATAGAGACTAGTTACCAGACATCCGATATGTGCTTCGTACGGGGCAGACACAATTCCAGCCCCAGGCCTAGCACGTGATCATCTGATGCTGGATCGACATACACAATACTACGTATACTATGCCTGATATAGATCACATATTCCTATAAGGATATTTCTGGAGAATTGGGTAGGCATGGAGCTTTGCTAGAAGCCAACCTTGTCTTGTAAATCGGTATAAACGTAGTACGAGGTACTTACGTGTTCGGATAGTCCGACGACCGAATTTACTGCCAAAATATATGGGGATCTCATGGGTCGCTTCCCGAAGATTCACCGATGATGTATGACTCGCACTTTAATTAATCTGGGATTAATTAGATGAGAGAGAAAATTAATCTAGGATTAATTAGAGAGATATTTTATCTGGGATAAAATATTAATTAAGAGAGAAACGATTAATTTGGAATTAATCGATAAAATAATATATTCGATATATTATACGAAATTGGATTTCGACGCGGAATTGAAATTAGATTTTAATTCGGGCGAACGAGTTAATTTAGAATTAATTCGTTAGCGACGTGTATAGTGATTTCCCTAGGCGTAATCGTTTAATTGCGTCGCAACGGAAAATTCGTTAATTTAGAATTAGCGAACCCGAGCCCGAGATTGTTTATGAGCGCATTCGCATTTCGAATTCGAGTGCGGCACGGAAGTCAAATCAAGCGTCAAATCGCTAGTCACATCAAGCGTGAAATCACATTTCACTTTGAGTGATGTGACAATTTGATTGATTGATTGAGTGATTGATGTGGTAGTTGAAAAAGAATTAATGGCTTTTGCTTTTTGACTTTTTGGAAAATGAAAAAGGGTTTATAATATTTGATTTTGGAAAATCAAATATATATAAAACATTTTCTTTTTCTTTCTCTCTCTCTCCACACTTACGGTTTCTAGGAAACCTATTTTTCCCTCCTCTTCTCTCTCGGCTTGGAGCCATCTTCTTATTCTTCTTCTTCCATTTTCTGGTTCTGCCAAATACAAGAAGAGAAGCAAGAGATGATTTTGTTGCAAAATCAAAGTGCTAGCACACCATGAGTCTTCCTAAGGTGATAGGGCAGTGAACACATGAGCATGGAATCGTTTTTGAAGCTTGAAGCTTGAAGCTTGGAGCTTCAATGGAGGTCATCAATGGCCGAATCTTGGAGGCGTAAAAGAGACCAAACCGATCAGTCCACTGCCAAGGGGAGCTACTTCCGAGCTTCAAGGAGGGTTGAAAAGGCTTGTGTTCTTCGTAGCATCCAAACCGATCATTGTGAGTATGTTTCCGCCATTCTCCTTTGTGTATTCACATGTGTTTTTTATGCTTGATTCATTCTTGGGACCTAATTAGAGACCAACACTTGGGGGGGGGGTAATTTTGACCCTTAATTTAATGTTTTTCTTAGGTTTTGATGCATTTTTTAGATATTGATTTTTTAAACACTAAAATTTTTATACCATTAGGAATTTAAATTTGGCTTCTACCACTCAAAATAATACATAAATGTCCAACTTGAGATATTGAATATAAAATTTTCGGAACTCCGTAGTTAAGCGTGCTTGGGCCCGGGACTCGGTTCTCGAGTCTGGAAGGGCCTGTCCACGATGGGAGAGCACACAGAATTTCAGATTAAGTACATTTTTTGTCTGAATGTTGATGGGAGCGACCATACCAGCACTAATGCACCGGATCCCATCATAACTCTGCAGTAAAGTGTGCTTGGGCGAGAGCAGTACTAAGATGGGTGACCCCTTGGGAAGTCCTCGTGTTGCACCCCAATTTTTATTATTGATTTATTTTAACATCTCTATGCTTTCGTGGCGCATTCATTCCTTTCGGGACCCAATCTTTGTCTTGCTTGTGCGCCTTCACGTTGATTGACGAATTTCGTTTGTAGTCGACGCCTGGTGCTCCAGTCGGGAAGGGCTCATCCAGGAAGGGAGAGGAAAATCAACTTTTCCCATTTCTTTAATTTTTATTGGGTAATTAAATAAACTAATTTATTTTAATCACGCAATACTCAAAAACATAATGTTTAACCCATAAATCATAATTCGAATAAATTACCATAAAGCCTAGAAACTTTACATTTTAATCATTTTAGTCCTAAATTGTTCAAAACAATCTTAGGTGATTTAAAATCACAACCAAAGTGATTTGTATTTCAAATATACATGAAAAACAGAATAAGGTAAATTCTTTTACAATAACTACCTCTTGGACGGTATTGACAATACAATGTACATTGTGTACAAATGCATGAATTATGCAAAGAAACTATAGGATTCTCTTGAGAATAAATACAAAACAGAAGATGTCGGACAAAAGAAGTTTATCGTGGGTAAGTTCCTGGACTACAAAATGGTAGATTTAAGGATGACAATGTCTTAGTTGGGTGAACAACAAGTGATCCCTCATGAAATACTGGATTGAAGAATGAAACCCCACGAGACATTTGAAGTTGTCACAATCATTAAGAAGTTGCCTCCATTATGGAAGGACTTCAAGAGTTATCTGAAACATAAGAAGAAACAAATGAATAGGACAACAAGAACTCCAAGAATGCTAGCTTCCTTCACTCAGAGAACCGTACACATGTTTGATAATTTAATATAATCAAACAAGTGTCTTCTTTAGAAATGTTAGAAAATTTGGAAGTTGATAACTTTGTGTTTGGGGATCCGATTGAGGCGAATTTTTTTTTAAACCGCATAAAATTTCGAGATAAATGCAGTGGTTAGGTCTCGTAGGAGCTTTGGGGGTAATTTTGACCCTTAATTTATTGTTTTTCTTAGGTTTTGATGCAATTTTTAGATATTGATTTTTTAAACACTAAAATTTTTATACAATTAGGCATTCAAATTTGGCTTCTACCACTCAAAATAGTACATAAATGTCTAACTTGAGATATTGAATATAAAATTTTCGGAACTCCGCAGTTAAGCATGCTTGGGCCCGGGACTCGGTTCTCGAGTCGGGAAGGGCCCGTCTACGATGGGAGAGCACGCAGAATTTTGGATTAAGTACACTTTTTGTCTGAATGTTGATGGGTGTGACCATACCAGCACTAATGCACCAGATCCCATCAGAACTCCGCAGTCAAGTGCGCTTGGGCGAGAGCAGTACTAAGATGGGTGACCTCTTGGGAAGTCATTGTGTTGCACCCCAATTTTTATTTTTGATTTATTTTAACATCTCTTTGTTTTCGCGGCGTATTCATTCCCTTCGGGCCAAAATCTTTGTCTTGCTTGTGCGCGTTCACGTCGATTGGAGAATTCCTCTTGTAGTCGACGCCCGGTTCTCGAGTCGGGAAGGGCCCGTCCATGATGGGAGAGCACGCAGAATTTCAGATTAAGTACATTTTTTGTCTGATTGTTGATGGTGGACCATACCAACACTAATGCACCGGATCACATCAGAAATCCGCAGTTAAGTGTGCTTGGGCGAGAGCAGTGCTAAGATGGGTGACCTCTTGGGAAGTCCTCGTGTTGCCCCCCAATTTTTATTTTTGATTTATTTTAACATTTCTTTGCTTTCGCGGCGCATTCATTCCCTCCGGGCCCCAATCTTTGTCTTGCTTGTGCGCGTTCACGTCGATTAGAGAATTCCACTTGTAGTCGACGCCCAGTTCTCGAGTCGGGAAGGGCTCGTCCACGATGGAGAGCACGCAGAATTTCAGATTAAGTAAATGTTTTGTCTAAATGATGATCGGTGCGACCATACCGGCACTAATGCACCAGATCCAATCAGAACTCCGCAGTTAAGTGCGCTTGGGTGAGAGCAGTACTAAGATGGGTGTTCGCTTGGGAAGTCCTCGTGTTGCACCCCAATTTTTATATTTGATTTATTTTACCATCTCTTTGCTTTCGCGGTGCATTCATGACCGGCGTAAACACACACGTATAACGCAAGCGCACGTATCGTTCAAGTAGTATAAAAATATCGATCCCACGAGGAGTTAATATCTAAACTATTAATTTTATGAGGTCAAATGATTACTAATATCTAACAAGTTGATTGATTGATTTGAAATGGTGACGATTCTAAATTTTAAAGCAAGTAAATAAATTTGTCGAAAATAGGTTTTAAGAAAATTCAATATTAAAAACTATCTAGGGTTGTGATTTCTTCCAATATCATTTTAAAGATGAAGTGGTTATCTTAAAGTTGGGTAATATATTGATTTATTAACCTGGAACACTAAATTATGTGTAAGCCTATGTCGATGGTCAGACACAAATACCCAGTTTAACCCAATTGAACCTTATGTCTATGTCAACCAAATTATCTGGATTCATTAAGTTTAAGTTCCAATTATGGCTACCCCCACCCGACAGGTATATTCCTATCCTGTAAGGAAATCTATCAAAGGGTTATCTATCCTCAAGGAAGATCGTGGGCTATTGAGTCTAAGGCTGAAACCTAAAATCCCTATGTCTAGTTCATTTTAGATTTACCAGATCAATTTTATTAATGGCCAGTTAATGAAAAAGCATTAAGTTTAAGACTCAATAAATAAATCTTTATATTACCCAAGCTATAATCTAACCCCTTATAAACCGGTGATATTGGATTTCATCACAACCCCAGATAACTGGCTTAGTTACGATACATATTTACGGGTAGTAAAAAAAAACTTAAATAAAATAAAAGATATAAAGTAAAATACTGAAAATGAAATACTGAAAAGTAAATGCTGAAAGTAAATGCTGAAAATTAAATACTGAAAATTAAATGCTGAAAGTAAATTGCTGAAAGTAAATTACTGAAAAGTAAATTGCTGAAAAGTAAATTGCTGAAAGTAAATTACTGAAAAGTAAAAACTGAAAATTAAAGAAAGAAAAGTACTGTACGTAAAAGTAAATTGCGGAAAGTAAAAACTGAAAAGTAAAGAAAAGAAAATACGAAAGCGAAAATTAATTACTAAAAGCTATAAATAAACAAACAAGATACAATCTTCTTAGTATTCTTATGGAATTCCTTAGAAGAAAGTATGAATTTTACAAATGAAATGGCTTGGTATTTATAGGCAAAATTTTGCCTCCATCAAATCATCCACCAAATCAATGATTAATTGCTCCACTAATTGCTCCACTAATTGCTTATCTTGTTTGGTGGTGATTTGATAATTTTTATTAATTATTTATTAATTAATATTTTGCTTTGAAAATGATTGATAATGACTTTTAATAATTACACTCCACACACTTCTGGATGGTTCATCAATTTCGGTCATGAAATAATCAGAATTTGAAAATATTTTCTCTTTAAAAGTTGTAGATCTTTGAGTCTTCTTTAATCTGGAACTTGAATCAGCTCAATCCGATATCGGAGTAAAAGGTTATACCCATAATAAGACAGATGCGCAAAACTGGAATTTCCAAAACTGCACTTCGTCAAAAACGCCCTTTCAAGTTTCCAATCTCCAAAATTAATATATCAAGTCCAATAATTGCCCTTATTTGATCCACATTTCGTCCTAAATGATTCCATTGAGTCCCGATATTATTTTATCTGCAAAATAAAATAAAACATATCAAAACGTTCATCAAACCCGAGAAACTAAACAAAATATTAAGTTAAAGGGGCGGTAAATATTGATATATTTTCCGCTCATCAATTCATTCCTTCCGGGCCCCAATCTTTGTCTTGCTTGTGCGCGTTCACGTCGATTGGAGAATTCCGCTTGTAGTCGACGCCCGGTTCTCGAGTCGGGAAGGGCTCATCCAGGAAGGGAGATGAAAAATGAATTTTCCCATTTCTTTAGTTTTTCGTGGCTCATTCATTCCTGACCGGGACCCAATCTTTGTCTTGCTTGTGCGCGTTCACGTCGATTGATGAATTTCGTTTGTAGTCGACGCCCGGTGCTCAAGTCGGTAAGGGCTCATCTAGGAAGGGAGATGAAAAACGAATTTTCCCATTTCTTTAATTTTTCTTGGGTAATTAAATAAACTAGTTTATTTTAATCACGCAAAATTGAAAAATATAATGTTTAACCCAGAAATCATAATTCGAATAAATTACCATAAAACCCCTAAACTTTTCATTTTAATCATTTTAGTCCTAAATTGTTCAAAACAATCTTAGGTGATTTAAAATCACAACCAAAGTGATTTGTATTTCAAATATACATGAAAAACAGAATAAGACAAATTCTTTTACAAGAACTACCTCTTGGACGGTATTGACAATACAATGTACATTGTGTACAAATGCATGAATTATGCAAAGAAACTATATGATTCTCTTGAGAATAAGTAAAAAACAGAAGATGTCGGACAAAAGAAGTTTATAGTGGGTAAGTTCCTGGACTACAAAATGGTAGATTTAAGGATGACAATGTCTTAGTTGGGTGAACTACAAGTGATCCCTCATGAAATACTGGATTGAAGAATGAAACCCCACGAGACATTTGAAGTTGTCACAATTATTAAGAAGTTGCCTCCATTATGGAAGGATTTCAAGAGTTATCTGAAACATAAGAAGAAACAAATGAGTCATGAATAGGACAACGGGAACTCCACGAATGCTAGCTTCATTCACTCGGAGAACCGTACATATGTTTGATAATTTAATATAATCATACAACCGTCTTCTTTGGAAATGTTAGAAACTTTGGAAGTTGATAACTTTGTGTTCGGAGATCCGATTAAGGCGAATGTTTTTTAAACCGCATAAAATTTTGAGATAAATGCAGTGGTCAAGCTCCGTAGGAGCTTGTGGGGTAATTTTGACCCTTAATTTATTGTTTTTCTTAGGTTTTGATGCATTTTTTAAATATTAATTTTTTAAACACTAAAATTTTTATACCATTAGGCATTTAAATTTGGCTTATACCACTCAAAATAGTACATAAATGTCCAACTTGAGATATTGAATATAAAATTTTCGGAACTCCGCAATTAAGCGTGCTTGGGCCCGGGACTCGGTTCTAGAGTCAGGAAGGGCCGTCCACGATGGAAGAGCACGCAGAGTTTCGGGTTAAGTACATTTTTTGTCTGAATGTTGATGAGCGCGACCATACCAGTACTAATGCACCGGATCCCATCAGAACTCCGCAGTTAAGTGTGATTGGGCGAGAGCAGTACTTTGATGGGCTACCTCTTGGGAAGTCCTCGTGTTGAACCCCAATTTTTATTTTTGATTTATTTTACCATCTATTTGCTTTCGCGGCGCATTCATTCCTTTTTGGCCCCAATATTTGTCTTGCTTGTGTGCGTTCACGTCGATTGGAGAATTCCGCTTGTAGTCGACGTTCGGTTCTCGAGTCGGGAAGGGCCCGTCCACGATGAGAGAGCACGTAGAATTTCGGATTAAGTACATTTTTTGTCTGAATGTTGATGGGTGCGACCATACATGCACTAATGCACATAATGTTTAACCTATAAATCATAATTCGAATAAATTACCAAAAAGCCCCTAAACTTTCCATTTTAATCATTTTAGTCCTAAATTGTTCAAAACAATCTTAGGTGATTTAAAATCACTTTCAAAGTTATTTGTATATCAAATATACATGAAAAACAGAATAAGGCAAATTCTTTTGCAAGAACTACCTCTTGGACGGTATTGACAATACAAAGTACATTGTGTACAAATGCATGAATTATGCAAAGAAACTATATGATTCTCTTGAGAATAAGTACAAAACAGAAGATGTTGGACAAAAGTAGTTTATCGTGGGTAAGTTCCTGGACTACAAAATGGTAGATTCATGGATGACAATGTTTTAGTTGGGTGACCTACAAGTGATCCCTCATGAAATAATGGATTGAGGAATGAAATGCCACGAGACATTTGAAGTTGTCATAATCATTAAGAAGTTGCCTCCATTATGGAAGAACTTTAAGAGTTATCTGAAACATAAGAAGAAACAAATGAGTCATGAATAAGACAACGGGAAATCCAAGAATGCTAGCTTCCTTCACTCAGAGAACCGTATACATGTTTGATAATTTAATATAATCATACAAGCATCTTCTTTGGAAATGATAGAAACTTTGGAAGTTGATAACTTTGTGTTCGGAGATCCGATTGAGGCGATTTTTTTTAAACCGCATAAAATTTCGAGATAAATGCAGTGGTCAAGCTCCGTAGGAGTATGGGGGGTAATTTTGACCCTTAATTTCTTGTTTTTCTTAGGTTTTGATGCATTATTTAGATATTGATTTTTTAAACACTAAAATTTTTATACTATTAGGCATTTAAATTTGGATTCTACCACTCAAAATAATACATAAATGTCCAACTAGAGATATTGAATATAAAATTTTCGGAACTCCGCAGTTAAGCGTGCTTGGGCTCGGGACTCGGTTCTCGAGTCGGGAAGGGCCCGTCCACGATGGGAGAGCACGCATAATTTCAGATTAAGTAAATTTTTTGTCTGAATGTTGATGGGTGTGACCATACCAGCACTAATGCACCGGATCCCATCAGAACTCCGCAGTAAAGTGTGCTTGGGCGAGAGCAGTACTAAGATGGGTGACCTATTGGGAAGGTCTCGTGTTGCACCTCAATTTTTATTTTTGATTTATTTTACCATCTATTTGCTTTCGTTGCGTATTCATTCCTTCCGGGCCCCAATCTTTGTCTTGCTTTTGCGCGTTCACATCGATTAGAGAATTTCACTTGTAGTCGACGCCCGGTTCTCGAGTCGGGAAGGGCCTGTCCATGATGGGAGAGCACACAGAATTTCGGATTAAGTAAATGTTTTGTCTAAATGATGATTGGTGCGACCATACCGGCACTAATGCACCGGATCCAATCAGAACTCCGCAGTTAAGTGTGCTTGGGTGAGAGCAGTACTAAGATGGGTGTTCGCTTGGGAAGTCCTCGTGTTGCACCCCAATTTTTATTTTTGATTTATTTTACCATCTCTTTGCTTTCGCGGGGCATTCATTCCTTCCGGGCCCCAATCTTTGTCTTGCTTGTGCGCGTTCACATCGATTGGAGAATTCCGCTTGTAGTCGACGCTCGGTCCTCGAGTCGGGAAGGGCCCGTCCACGATGGGTGAGCACGCAGAATTTCGGATTTAGTACATTTTTTGTCTAAATGTTGATGGGTGCGACCATACCTGTATTAATGCACCGGATCCCATAAGAACTCCGCAGTTAATTGTGCTTGGGCGAGAGCAGTACTTAGAGATGGCAAAAATACCCGGACCCGGCCCGGGTCCCCATGGACCCGGACGACCCGGGTCCGGAATCAAAAAATCCGGACCCGGGTCTTTAATATTAAGACCCGGGCGATCCCGGGTCCGGAAAAATTAAAAAAAATTAAATTAAAAAATTAAAAAATAAATTAGATTTTAATAAAAAATATAAATATATATGGGCATATATATATAAAAATAATAGAATTTAATAAAAAATTAAAAGAATTGAAATAAAATTAATAAAATACAAATATGAATATAAAATAATACAATTAAAATTTTTAAAAAAATTAAAAAAAATTAAAAAAAAAAAAGAATCCGGGTAAACGGGTCCGGACCGGGTAGACCCGGGTCCGGACCCGGGGAAGTGAATTCTCTTTCGGATCCGGACCCGGGTCCGGCCTGACCCGGGTCCGGATCCGGAAATTGCCATCCCTAGCAGTACTAAGATAGGTTACCTCTTGGGAAGTCCTCGTGTTGCACCCATATTTTTATTTTTGATTTATTTTACCATCTCTTTGCTTTCGCGGCACAGTCATTCCTTCCTTCCGGGACCCAATCTTTGTCTTGCTTGTGCGCGTTCACGTCGATTGGAGAATTCCGTTTGTAGTCGACGCCCGGTGCTCAAGTCGGCAAGGGCCCATCCAGGAAGGGAGAGGAAAATCGAATTTTCCCGTTTCTTTAATTTTTCTTGGGTAATTAAATAAACTAATTTATTTTAATCACGCAATACTAAAAACATAATGTTTCTTGGGATGTCCTCGTGTTGCACCCCAATTTATATTTTTGATTTATTTTACCATCTCTTTGCTTTCGCGGCGCAGTCATTCCTTCCGGGACCCAATCTTTGTCTTGCTTGTGCGCGTTCACGTCGATTGACGAATTCCGTTTGTAGTCGACGCCCGGTTCTCAAGTCGGGAAGGGCTCATCCAGGAAGGGAGATGAAAAATGAATTTTCCCATTTCTTTAATTTTTCTTGGGTAATTAAATAAACTAATTTATTTTAATCACGCAATACTGAAAAACATAATGTTTAACCCAGAAATCATAATTCCAATAAATTACCATAAAGCCCATAAACTTTTCATTTTAATCATTTTAGTCCTAAATTGTTCAAAACAATCTTAGGTGATTTAAAATCACAACCAAAGTGATTTGCATATCAAATATACATGAAAAACATAATAAGGCAAATTCTTTTGCAAGAACTACCTCTTGGACGGTATTGAAAATACAATGTACATTGTGTACAAATGCATGAATTATGCAAAAAAAAAACTATAGGATTCTCTTGAGAATAAGTACAAAACAGAAGATGTCGGACAAATGAAGTTTATCGTGGGTAAGTTCCTGGACTACAAAATGGTAGATTCAAGGATGACAATGTCTTAGTTGGGTGAACTACAAGTGATCCCTCATGAATACTGGATTGAGGAATGAAACCCCACGAGACATTTGAAGTTGTCACAATCATTAAGAAGTTGCCTCCATTATGGAATGACTTCAAGAGTTATCTGAAACATAAGAAGAAACAAATGAGTCATGAATAGGACAATGGGAACTCCAAGAATGCTAGCTTCCTTCACTCGGAGAACCGTACACATGTTTGATAATTTAAAATAATCGTACAAGCATCTTCTTTGTAAATGTTAGAAACTTTGGAAGTTGATAACTTTGTGTTCGGAGATCCGATTGAAGCGAATTTTTTTTTAAACCGCATAAAATTTCGAGATAAATGCAGTGGTCAAGGGGGTAATTTTGACCCTTAATTTCTTGTTTTTCTTAGGTTTTGATGCATTTTTTAGATATTGATTTTTTAAACACTAAAATTTTTATACCATTAGGCATTTAAATTTGACTTCTACCACTCAAAATAGTACATAAATGTCCAACTAGAGATATTGAATATAAAATTTTCGGAACTCCGCAGTTAAGCGTGCTTGGGCCCGGGACTCGGTTCTCGAGTCGGGAAAGGCCCGTCCACGATGGGAGAGCACGCAGAATTTCGGATAAAGTACATTTTTTGTCTGAATGTTAATGGGTGCGACCATACCAGCACTAATGCACCGGATCCCATCAGAACTCCGCAGTTAAGTGTACTTGGGCGAGAGCAGTACTAAGATGGGTGACCTATTGGGAAGTCCTTGTGTTACACCCCAATTTTTATTTTTGATTTATTTTAGCATCTCTTTGCTTTCGCGGCGCATTCATTCCTTCTGTGCCCCAATCTTTGTCTTGCTTGTGCGCGTTCACGTCGATTGGAGAATTCCGCTTGTAGTCGTCGCCCGATTCTCGAGTCGGGAAGGGCCCGTCCACGATGAGAGAGCACACAGAATTTCAGATTAAGTACATTTTTTGTCTGAATGTTGATGGGTGCGACTTGCATATCCTACAAACTTACATTTAATTGCCATATCATCCATTTGTTAGTTTGTGTGAGCTTGACATATGCGTCACATCCCCAAACTCTTAGATAACTTAGACTATGACGTTTCCCAGACCATAACTCATATGGTGTTTGACTAACAGTCTTGGAAGGAACTTGGTTAGTAGTAGTGTTGCAGTTTCTAAAGAAAGACCCCAAAATGAAAGAGGTAGATTCGTGTCTGGCATCATTGATCGGACCATATCTAATAATGTCTGATTTCTTCTTTCGGAGACCCCATTATGTTGTGGAGTTCCCGGAGGAGTCCACTGGGAAACACTGCCATTTTCTCTCAAGTAATCTTGAAATTCGTTGCTTAAGTATTCACCACATCGGTCAGACCTTAGTGACTTAATACTTTTATTAAGCTGGTTTTCTACTTCAGCTTTGAAGTCTTTGAATTTCTCAAAGGCTTTAGATTTGTACCGCATAAGGTACACATACCCATATCGCGAGTGATCTTCGATAAAGGTAATGAAGTAGGAGAATCCACCTCTAGCGGTGACTGACATTGGTCCGCTTACATCAGAGTGTATGAGTTCTAATGTCTCCGCTGCACGCTGTCATTTACCTTTGAAGAGTAATTTGGCATTTTACCAAGTAAACAAGACACACAAGTTCCATAAGGTTCATATTTGAAGGGTCTGAAATACTCATCCTTATGTAGCTTAGTTAATCTTGTTTCATTGATATGACCTAAGTGACTGTGCCATAGAAGTGATTCATTGAAATTATTCGAGTTAACATTGTATATATTAGAGGTTGAATATTCTTTGTTAGTTTGTAAGACATAGATACCATTATTCAAAATACCATCTCCATATTTTATTTCATTGAAATAAATAGAACATTCATTACAACTTATTAGGCATGAAAAACCTTTATTACATAAAGAAGAAATTGAAATGATGTTCTTTACTAGAGAAGGTACATAAACACAATATTCTAAGTCTAAAACTAAACCATTCGGCAAAACTAATGAATAAGACCCACGCACAATGCAGCCAATTTTGCTCCATTACGTAAGTCAACCTCCCCATGACAGAGTCTCCTACTGTTTCTCAGGCCCTGCACATTATTAGACAAGTGAGTCCCACAACCGGTGTCAAGCACCCAAGTAGAAGGTTCAGAGTTTTGAGAATATAGTTCAATCATATACAACATACATGAAGCATTGGGCTTCTTGGCCTCCTGGGCTTCCCTAGCTTCCTTGGCTTTCAAGGATCTGCAGTCTTTCTTCCAATGACCCTTCTTTCCACAAAAGAAATATTTCCCCTTTCCTTTTTTCTTCTCCACCTTACCATTGGGCTTTAGGTGATCTGGAGCCTTGGCCTTGGCCTTATTTTTCTTTGGGCCCCGTGGCTTCAGGTCCGTACCCATAAGCATGACAGATGTTTTAAGCTCCGGTTTCAAGTCATTCTCTGATTGCTTTATCAGATTGTGCAATTCTGCTAAAGTAGCTTCTTTATCAGACAGATGAAACTGCATAATAAAGTTAGAGAATTCTTTTGGTAAGGACTGAAGAATTAGATCCTGACATATCTCATGATCCATGATGAACCCGAGGTTGGCCAATTTTTCAATGTGGCCAATCATCTTAAGCACATGTCCACTAACAGATCCTTCTTTATACCTTGTTTAGAATAAGGCACATGACACTTGGAATCTCACGGTATGAACGAAAGTTGCATACAACTCCTTCAAGTGAAAGATGATGGTTTGAGCATCCATATCTTCGTGAGCTTTCTGAAGTTCATCCGAAATAGAGCCAAGCATTATGCAAACTGCTTGCTCATCATCATCAACGTGTTTCTTCCAAGCATCGAATATATTTTGGTCAACATCTTCTGCGGGTTCAGGGGGAAATGGTCTTTCAAGAACATATAAAATCTTTTCTTGTCGTAAGACAATTGTAGTTGTCCCCTCTGAGCTTATGCTCATCAAGGATGGAACGAAGTGATACTCTGTTTGCCATTTGAATGTTTGTGAAATATTTTAACCCACCTGTTAAGAGAGAATGTTAAAATTAGGAATATTTTTTCATTAATATTTCATAATAACATGCTAAGTAATTATTCTGTGATGAACTTAAAGATTTATCACCTTTAAGGCTAATAAATATAAATAACTTGTTTATAATAAAATACATTATAAAAGATACAAGTGGGGTGGGACCAATGCGTTAATAAAACTTTCCAAACTAAAGTTAATTTAACCAAAGGTATTATTATAGTTAGATAATGATTTGGTGTCTTCCATCACTCACTACCTTTTTATAGCCAAAAGGAAAAGCTATGAAGACATCTAGATAATCATTTACACAAAGCTTACCTTAAAGCATATTTAAAGTGTTGGACTAATTTGGAGGATCTATTGTTTATTCCTGTCACCAAGGCGGTAAGAGCCTAAGAGGTATGGGTATTTAAGAGAGTTCGCTTCACCCTCCCTCTGGGGAATTTTCAATGGAGGAATCCATTTGACAGTTATTCACTTAAACTTATCATTTACACAAAGCTTACCTTAAAGCATATTTAAAGTGTTGGACTAATTTGGAGGATCTATTGTTTATTCATGTCACCAAGGCGGTAAGAGCCTAAGAGGTATGGGTATTTAAGAGAGTTCGCTTCACCCTCCCTCTGGGGAATTTTCAATGGAGGAATCCATTTGACAGTTATTCACTTAAACTTGCTAAAATCCTCAATAATAATTTAAGTCTAAAATTTGCCTCCCATTGTAAAGTATAGACCCAAAGGGCTTAAACCGTATTGGCATGACTAGGCTTTACCAGACTAACCAATATCAATTTGTCCCTAAATCGTACTATTGAAAATGGTTTGACTTTTCTGAGTGATAAGACGCAACGACCCTTAGGCGTGGTCTTATAACTTAGTGGCAAAGATTGGGTGTCCACAAGGACTAGCATAAGCTATGGCATGTTTGATTGTCCAACCCAATGATCAAGGAATTGTGATTTATATCATGAATTGGTTGGGAACCTACATAATTATCGTATTTTAGAATGATCGGCCCATGAGATCGGCTACCTCACTTAAGGGCAGATCATATCATCATGCTAGTCTCTCCGCTTTGTGAACGCCCAAATTGTCCACAAAACTATGACTAGGAACATTTAAGAGTAATGATTCTCCTAAGGCGTGGAAGCCATCGTCTTATTACTCCAAGGGCTTTATTACAGTGTTGATGATTCATATAAGTTATGTAAGACACGTATAATAAAGATTTCCATTTTATTAATTAATGAAAATATTACAAATACATGTACATATATCACATCCACAAGTTGGGTATAGGGCATATCCCTAACAGAAATTTCTCACAGACACATGGGATAAACACTCCATGTGAAAACTTTTGGTGGTCATTTCGATGGATACGAGCAACTCATGCATCCATATGATACACCAAGCGGACGGATCTCCGCTAGTAGCCTATGATATCGGCTACCCCACTTAAGGGCAGATCATATCATCATGCTAGTCTCTCCGCTTTGTGAACGCCCAGATTATTCACAAAACTATTACTAGGAATGTTTAAGAGTAATGATTCTCATAAGGCGTGAAAGCCATCATCTTATTACTCCAAGGGCTTTATTACAATGTTTGATGATTCATATAAGTTATGTAAGACACGTATAATAAAGATTTCCATTTTCTTAATTAATGAAAATATTACAAATACATGTACATATAGCCCATCCACTAGTTGGGTATAGGGCATATCCCTAACAATCCATTTTGCTGTCTATCTTTTTTTATGTATTCATCTTGTTTTATCATTCTGCTCTTATGCATGCTCACGTTTTTCCGCATCACTTCACGTTTAATTTCGTGCTTGTATTGTGTTAATGCTTGAGTGTTGCCTCTTGTGGTATATCAGATGGAAACCCATACGTAAATTCTATAGCTGAATCCGAATGGACGATAGTGCGGTCTGTACTTGGATATAACTTCACGTACCGCTTGAGGAAACATTCATGCATATGTTTATGTCGTTATAGATGCGACTTTTGTAATCATTTTCAATTGTGCTTC
>SKCR01001520.1:0-53496 GCA_019454045.1 Zanthoxylum bungeanum | reverse complement strand
CTCAACTCCAGGCTTAGGCCCGAGAGGTTTTTCTATAACATAGAGTAACTTTTTAGCCCCCAGGTCTATCATGAGGTTCATGTCCCAATCTGGAAATTTGGAGCCGTTAAAGACATTATCACCCATGATGATGTCCCTAACCTTAATTTTCCAGCCATATTGATTGAAATAGTCCAACTATTCAATCAATGATTTCGGGTACATTCAAAATGTAATGGTACAGTCTAACTGTTCAAAGAAAGCAATAAAGTATTAGTTCAACTAATATAAATATTTATAATGACGAATAATAAAGCGCGTATTTAGCAAGTATTAAACGGAATTGCAAATTTAATACTGGCCTCCCATTATTTTCCGACGAGCCTCTAACCCTATGTTGAGTACTCGGGAAACCCAGTTTCCTAAAAGGCTAGGATCCCGTTAAATAACACACAACCTTGACTTTGGCCAACAAGCTGTATGAAACTTAACTAGGTATATCTCTAAGATCAATTGGATCCCATCCAATTCCTAGATCCGGTAGGTGGACCTCCAAGTCCAAGATATAGCCAATATATATTTCCTAACTTTCTCCTCTGAATCAACTAAGCCTTGGATTTGGCTCAACAAGCTTAATGATTTCAGTTAAGCGCAACCCATTGACAATGGGAAAGCTTCGTAATCCATGTCGATGAACAAGAAGTGACCTTGACTTTGGCCAACAAGTCACAAATGCCCAAGACATGCCATATATAACAAAGCCTTCATGGTTCGAACACATCCGCGATGGATAATGATCTTGACTTTTGCCAACAAATCAAAGCCAATCTTGGATCTTGAGAAAGAACCACTCAATAGAAGGAAAACGCTTAATATTAAAGTGAGGGTTTTTCGCGTAAATTGACATCCAATTTATTATATTTGATTAGGTCTCATCATACACCCTCAAACATACATTCTAAAAGCATAATAAGGCGCTAATAAACTAATAATGATATGCGGATGCATATATAAAACAATTTGTTCCTAGAACAAATCTCTCCATTTCTTCTCTCCCGCTAGCACTATACATACTTCTACCCAATTACATAATACATTAAAGAAACCTCATTAACATTGAGGGGAATTGGTGAGAAGAGAAATACAATGAGATAAGTAGGTGAAAGGCTGGACACGCAGGTCCAATTTAAATAAATCCAAATTTACAACAATTTCCAAAATTGCCCCCACCTAACTAATATCCATCTGATATAAATTATTCATACAAATACATCCATGTATTCACACAAAGCATGCTATCAATCAATCTAATCCAATTAATTAATCTTTGATTAATGACCATCCAATATTCATACAACGATTTGATTTGCGCATGTCCAACTCGTTTAAGAATAAATACTCAAAGTATGTATTCTTGAATTATATCGAACTATAATTTTAAATCCAATTTAAATTATATCCAATACTAATTCAAATTCAATTCCAAATTAAAGAATTACACTTTTAATAGTGCCTTTTAGACTTGGATTCCAAATCCAATCTAAATGGGTCTCAAAGGCCCAATTAGCATACAATGCCTATTTAATTAAAGTCCAATGGGCTTTCAATTAATTCTTTAGGCGTGAGCTTTGGCCATTATGGATCCAACCCAATAGCCAAGGCCCAATTAGGAATCACCATTTGCCAAAAATCAATTTAGGCCAATTAGGCCCAATTAAATTAATAAAGGCCCAATAATCATATTTGGACTTTATGGAAATGATTTTGGGCCCAATTAGATCCAATCCAATTGTCCAAAACCATACTTGGTCCAACCAAGCCCATTAAGCCCAAATACAATAAATTAAATTAATATAATATTCTAAATTTCATATTAATCTAATTAAAGTGCAATTTAGGGGTGAGCAAAATCGGTTTCGGTTCCGGTTCCGCATGGAACCGGAACCTACCCAGAAAAATTCGGTTCCGCACTAAGTGGAACCGGAACCTACCCATTAAACAGGGTACCCTATTATTCGGTTCCAATTCGGTTCCGGTTCGGTTCTGGTTCGGTTCCGAATTACCCTATTTTAAAATATTTTAATAAAAATTACATTCCAATACGAGTCTGTAGGAAAAAACGAGGACCAAATCGGAGTGCGGAAGCTCAAGAACGAAGAAAATGAAGCTTTAGACTTTTAAAAACAGATGCCATCAGTAGTCCCAGTTTAACACTCAGTTGAATGTAATCAGAACAAGTAAATAAAAAATTTTATAATCCAATAAAAGTATTGGCCAATTGGAAATAGCCAGTAATAACAAGTAATAAAAAGGTTTTAAACATCTATAAATTTCACATTTTTAAGACTAGATTCACTCTCAGAAATACAATTTTCGACCTAATTTAGGTTCTAAATTTCAACAGAAATTATCCGGTACGTTATTAAAACCGGTTCCATGGTCCGTTCCGTTCCGATCATTTTGGAACCGGAACCTACCCGGATAAAATCGGTTCCTTCATTTTTGGAACCGGAACCTACCCGATTATAACTGGTTCCGGTTCCAAACCCGGAAAATCGGTCCGGTTCCAACAGGTTCCGGGTAGACCCGGAACCGTTGCTCACCCCTAGTGCAATTACCACAATTAATTAATTAATCTAATATTTCCAAAAAATCAATTAATCTAATTAATCATGCTTTAATTATCCAATCATGTCCAACACAAATTAAAGCAAAATCAACTCATTCAACATGCTCAATCCCACGACAATGGGCAAAATAATATCCAATTTTGATTTCAATCTAATTAAATCAACAATCAAATTATTCATTTCATGCCATAAACTCATCCAATAGACTAATTTCAAAAAATCACCATGAGAGGACCAAGGGTACCATTCGGCCATGCTTGGGTTTTTGGGGAAAAATTAATCTAATCAATTTTCTCAAATCCAATCATGCATAACTCTAAGTTATCATAATCTAAGCATAACCAAACAATCAATTTAGGAAAATTCATACTCCAAGCAAAATCCCCAAATTAAAGTACATAAACCCTAGATTTTAAATCAAGTCGCTCTTGATACCATTGTTAGTGTCCTAGACATGTCAATGATCTATAAACATTGATTCAAGTGTGTGAATTAAATAATTAAGTTTGCGGAAAGAACTTATATAGATCAGTTTAGAGATGGATTTCAAAAACTTTCTTTGTATGTTGGAAGCTCCAAGCCTTCAAATTACATTCCAAATCAAGGGTGAGTTTCCCTATCACCTTAGTTAACTCCAAATAAGCTAGCAAGCTTGAAGTTCTTGCAACAAAATTTTCAAAGAGAGAATAAGGCTCACAACCAAAGAGAGAAAAAAGATAGATGGATTAGTTTTGTGTTCACTTGTTTCAAAAACAAAAGGCAAGCATTACAAAACATGCTCAACACATTTTAGTTGTGTGAAAAATTGCATTAAATGCATCCAACTACTTCCATCACACTTGTGACAAGTTGATGTAAGTTCGTGGGTCCCACCACTTTGAATTCAAAATTAAAGTTGGATTACACAAACACACTTTGGGCTCGGGTTCGTTTAATTCGATTAAACTAATTTTCCATTGCGACGTAATTAAATCAAATTTAATTAAATAATAATGCCTCGTAAAATTATTACGAAAGTCGCTTACGAATTAATTCCAAATTAATTCGTTCGCCAAATTAAAATCCAATTTTAATTCCGCATTGAAATCCGATTTCAATTAATATATCCAATATATTATTTAAACGATTAATTCTAAATTAATCGCGTTCTTTCTTCTATTCTAATTTTATCCCAGATAAATTCTTACCGCAGTTAATCATAGATTAATTTTCTCTCTCATAATTAATCCCGGATTAATTTTGTTAGAGTCAAATGTCATCGGTGAATCTTTGGGAAGCGACCCAAGAGATCCTTGGATATGTTGGTAGTAAATAGGGTCTTCGGACTATCCGAACACGTGCGTAGCCCGTACCACGTTCTTACCGATTTACAAGACATGGTTGGCTTCTAGCAAAACACCGTGCCTACCCAATTCTCCAGAAATATTCAACGAGGAATATATAATCTGTATCAAGCATAGTATACTATGTATTGCGTAATACGATCCAGTAACTGATGTCACATGCTAGGCCTAGGGATGGAATTGTGTCTGTCCCGTACAAAGCATATATAGAATCACAAACAACTAGTCTCTGTAATCAGATAATCATGACCTAGTCATACTATCCCGATACCTGCAGCATTTAAGAGTACTAGTTTTGTATCCTTGTGTGATCATCATCTTCATATGACTGAAGTGATACTCCCATCTTGACATCACACCCAATACACTACGATTCTCAGTATACCCAGAAGAGGCGTACATAGAACCTGTTAAAGCTCTAGATGACCAAAATCAAAGTATACTGATTTTCACAAGTATTAGCGATACAAGTCTCAGGTTAAGACCACATACACCTACCCCGATTCGGATTCCCATAGACACATAGTCATACTACCAATGGGATTCTGAGGGGTCCATCCATAGCGAAGCTGTTCCTGATCCAACGGCTAACAGAACCTCCTATCACACTTGCATAAGTATCTGATACTTAAATAGATGAGAACTATGTAACGCGCACAAGTGTAATACTAGTCTATTCCGCATTATCGATGTCCAGTCTCAATAATACTACGACTAGAGATATTTAATGATTAAACTGTTCGTAGATTAATATTGTCTTATATCTTATTAATCTGAAACTAATCATAAGGACTTTTATCATTTATATATATCCAAGTAATCTAATTACAAAATGATAAAATAGAAATTTCCTTTGTCACAGAGTTAATTTTTACAAAAATACAATGTCTTTTACAAATAGTGATGCTATGGGTAATAATTGTCCAACAATATGATCTATGGTTCTACTATGTTTGTTATATTATGTGGACTATTCTGGGTTCTCTCATTTCTAATTTCGGAGGCTTTCTAGGTCATTTTCTGGATGATCTATCTCCTAATGTCTTATGTTTTTGTTTTTTTGTTTTTATTTTTTTAAAAATAAACACCCGTCGGGTTTCTTACAGTTGCTTTTATCTAACTGAAAAAGGATGAGGCAAGCCCAACGTCTCGATGGTTATCATGGTCATTGTTATGGTACTCTGTGTTCTGATAGAGTCTATTACTCATGTAAAATAGGTTTGATATAGGCTCCGTTAGGATAGATTTCTTAACCAGCATTACTGTAGGCTAAGAACCTATGTAGTTTAGTGTCGTATCTATATAGAGTTTCATGAGGTAGAGTAATTTAATCATCTTTGCTTACATCTTTCTTTCACTTACTTGCAAGCCTGGGTTTGGAGTCTAAAATCTTTTCATCCTCCTTGTCACATTTTATTTGTTGGAATTCTTACATCTATTTATACTTTCTTGTTTATTTTATCTTCCTGTTCGTTCTTCATTACTCGGGGATCTCGCTACTTATACGAGGTACTCAAAGTCTATAGTGTATGCTTGGAAAAATTTTCAAAGTAGGAAGGGAATCTCGCTTGTAGGGAAATAACTTTATTTGAATCTTTTCGGTATTTTACTCTTGCTTAGGTTTGCTATATTCTCATTCCTTTCTTATAGTTTCTTTTCCCACTTCTTTAAGTAACTATTCTTAGTACATGTATTTTCTAGTTTCGTGGCTTAACCTGATCTTTACTAATAGTTCCGAGTAATCATGGATTGATTTATAACTAAAATGAGAATTAAGGTTACTTATTTGGAAGCAACTTAGGTAGCCTTGGGAATACTTACTAACTGTAGGCACTGCATCTTTGCATATAAGTCCCGATGATGAGTCTCACATGGAGGCACTACCTTTTAAGTTGTGGAAGTCGCGGGAAACGGACGTCGGAAGGGAAGAGTAAGAAATTGACATCTTATTAGATTTAATTCGCTTGTTTAGCTTCGGGTTTGCTTGTTGGACCTCCGTTTTAAAACACATCCTTAACCCAAACCCCCGCAAGACACACACCAAGCCCACACACCACCAATCATACACCAAACCCACCAAAATAAGCGAAAGCCCACGCCCAAGAGACCAAACCCCACGCCCAAAGCCTTCCCAAAATAACCAAATCACACATTAAACACATGCTAAAATCAAGACAAATCACATTCCCTAATTAAAAGATACAAATCAAATTTCATCAAACACTTTCCTAATTCAAGTAAATCATATCCTTAATTAAAAGAGAGAAATCAAATAAAATCAAAGCACATCCCTAATTAAAAGATTTTTCCTTATCACACACTAATTAAAAAATATCCCCCATAATTACACAAATCCTTTCCCTATTCGCACAAGGTAAATCCCAAACTTTTCCTATAAAAATAAGCCTACACCAACACATTCAACCCTAGCTCATTCTCACGAAAACACAAAGAAAATAACCTAAGTCCATTCACGCCTAAAGCAGCCACAAAACCCCTCTCATTGCCATGGACAAACAACCAAGAAAGCCCTAGTTCATTGCCGTCCAACACTCCAAGACATATCACCTTCCACTCACGTAACAACCCTTCACGCACATTGCCATACACTCACGCCACCTACCTCCTTCCACTCACGTAACTAGCCACTGCCCTGACCAGCCCCATTCAACACCACAAACCCTCCTTAAATACTTCCCAACTCACGTAACCAGCCACTGCCCTGACCAGCCTCATTCAACGCCACCAACCTTATTCAAATACTGCCCAATTCACGCACAAAGCCACTGCCCTGACCAGCCATATTCAACGCCACAAACCTTCCTCAAATACTTCCTTCACGTATAAAGCCACTGCCCCCTAAGTCACCATGAAAACCCTCCCAAAACTGCACCTAAATCACCAAAAATCTGCCCAATAAAATTACTTTATGACCACCAAAAACTGTCAAGAAAAACAGCCCCCATTACCGCAAAAATCACCTAAAAACAGTCCCTAATTATCGTGAAACAGTAACCAAAAAACACAACAAGAAACAGCAGTGAAACAGAGTAAAACAACAGCCTGAGCAGCGAGGCAACGAAGAGAAACAACGAACCAGTGAACCGGAGGAGTTGCGGAGCATCAAACCTTTCGACAACCGCGTAGCGCACTTCCGCGAGACGACTTAAGAGGTTAGACCTGAGGGCACCCTTTTTTATTTATTCTCCTTTGTTTTTATTTATTTTCTTACTTTATTTCGCATGAGTATTGTGGATTGGTGTATGATATGACTTTCGGATGAATGGAATATGTGTTCTCTCTTGCGGTATATCGGATGGAATCCCAGCCGAATCTGAATGGACGGTATGTACTCGGGATACAATGACACGTACCGCTTAAGAGACACACATATTTCATTTCATCCAACCTTGTGTTTGAGCATGATTTAGTTGTTAGTATGTTATTTCTTTATGCATGATTTAGTTATTTGCTTTCGCATTAGGAATTTAATTTACATTTATGTTTAGGTCGTTATTTATTTTTTTCGTGTTTAATAACTCAATATGCTCATGAGATTATCGTGTGTTATCGTGTGTTTCTGTTATGATGACTTACTTTTAAAGCATGCAAACTTAGATATAGGATTTATTTTTATGAATGCGAACCAGATCTAGAATACTCTTGGGAATATGTGTTGCATAGAATTGGTTAAATTATTGCACAAATGCGTTCATTATAAGTGGCATAAGTAAGAGACCATTCTGAACCCAACGGTTTGAGGTCTTCCCTTGCGAGGTGTGAGTGCGGCCTTAAATCTTTGTCCGAGTTCACACTGGGTGGCGACTCCATTATTCCCCGGTTTAGTTCCTCCGTGGGCTATTCTGTACTCCCGACTAGGCCGCGAGCCTAGAACAGCGTTGCCGATTTCTGTGTCCTACAATCTGGAGACTCCACTGGGGATAGAGAATCGGCCCCGAAATAATGTCTTGTAGTGTTTGTGATTTGTGCTTTAGTTAACCGTGTCTACCGTGGGTTGAAAGGGGTTTAATCAAAGGCACTTTTAACGCTAGGTAATGGTTTGGTGTCTTCCTTCATTCACTACATTTATATAAGGAAAAGCTGTGAAGGCACCTAAATAATCATGTACTTGTAGCTTATTGTGATGGACTAATTTGGAGGACTCGTTGTTTGTTCCTGTCACCAAGCGATAAGAGCCTAAGAGGCTTGGGTTTTTAAGAGAGTTAGCTCTGCCCTCCCTCTGGGGAATCTACAACGGGAAATCCATTTGATAGTCAGTCACGCATCATAACTCGTTGGCACATACCTTAGTGTATAAAAAAGGTGCGCTCACTTGGTCGCCCGGACCCTTGAGTGGGGAGACCTAGTGGTAGGCAACCCTTCGTCAACGAGAGCCTTTGTCTATACCCCCATAAACCCGCATGTGAACCGTAGTTGTATGACCTATAGAAGCCACCTCTTTATGCTTTTGACAACCACATGCATATTATATCTCATGCATCTCATGCATACACGCATCATGTTAACCCTTGTGTCTTAAAAGCCATCGTAGATATCCGTTGGGTTAGGGATAAAATAAGACTCGTAAAGAAGATTTTAGCAAACCTGGATGTCGGGGAAAAAAAGGAAATCGAGAAACTGAAAATTTTACGGCAAGACCATTGTGAGGGCCTCAAAAAAAAAGAAAAAAAAAGAAAAAAAATTGTTTGTTTTTAGTCCCTAATAGTTAGGCATAAGTCATGTGATGACATTATTTGCTTTGGGGTGAAACCTTAGAAATGATAAGTGCGAGATGTACTCTCGTCTGATATTTTGAGTAGTTGATCTCGGCTAGACTCACGAGCACTTAATTACGGGATCTTAGCAGTGGAAGCCTGGGTGGTCGGCAAGATGACTAGTTGAAGAGATGGTGGATCAGTGAATGACCGTTTTCCTAGATGTCCATCATGGTTTACTTATGCTACGATATATGATATGGTTCGAAACGAAGAAATGTCTCTGAAAAGAAAAAAGAAAAAATAGACCACCTGTAACCGATAAACATGAAGCTACCCATAGGCGAGTATTAGGACCACTATGAGGAGAAATGCTACCTTAAAGGGTAGGTGTGTCGGAAAAAGAGAAAGGAAAAAAAAAGAAAAAAAAGTTCAAAAGAAAAAAAAGGCGAAAGAAAGAAAGAAGAAAACCATATCATGTTGAGTACGATGAAGTAATCACAGAGTATGATCAAGACATCTAGGTTGGTTAGACCCACCAATCCCAATTCTTCGAGACAAAATCATCGAGTTGGCTTACTTAAGGATTAAGCCGCGAAAGAGCCTTGGCACACACACACTAGGGGTCTAGTTCAGATCACTCATGCAGACGATCAAATTTGAGTATATTAAGTACTTTGAAGGTTCTTTAGGTTCGTCGTGAAGCATCCGTTGAGGATGAAAATATATTTAGCTATTAGGACTATCTCGTGAGAGGCAATACAACATGTTGATATGCGACATCACATCAGAATCTATCTTGAAAATGGAGCATGGGGCAAGGCCCACATCAGTATCAATCTGGGGGTGAGGCCCACATCGGTATCAGTCTGGGGGCGAGGCCCACATCAGTATAAGTCTGGGGCGAGGCCCACATCAGTATCAGTTTGGGGGCGAGGCTCGCGTCAGTATCAGTCTGGGGGCGAGGCCCACATTGGTATCAGTTTAGGGGCGAGGCCCACATCAGTATTAGTCTAGGGCGAGGCCCACACCAGTATCAGTTTGGAGGTGAGGCCCGCATCAGTATCAGTTTGGGGGCGAGGCCCACATCAGTATCAGTTTTGGATGAGTCCCAGGGTTGAGGCCTAAATCATCAGCAGTTTTGGAACGTCACATCACATGATCTACTTCGGCCGAGTGCAAGCAACGAATAACAAAAAGCTAAATCAAGACTGGGGGCAACCAGTCAACCACCCCGCGAATAAGGGATTTATCGAGAACTTGAGCAATGAGACTAAAGGAAACTGAGCAATCACCAAGAGAGAATTGACAGAAAGGAACTATAAGCAGGCCCGGGGGCGACCAAAGAATTTTGTAGGAAAATGGCACCAAGGAGCACAAGGAAGGCCTAACCCATCGGAATAGGAAACATATCCATGCATACATATCACATACATGCAATTTTTGTTTTGCATTTGCAGGTTTGTAGCGGAAAAATCATCTCATCAAGTAACAGTTCAAAAATGAGCCACATTCTCGAACAGCACGGTTCGGAAATGGACCGCTACCACAACAGATGCCGAAAATGGCTCTGTAAAATAGGGCACACACGACAGAAGCCGAAAATGGCACTCCAAAATGGATCACACACAATAGATGCCGAAAATGGCGCTCCAAAAATGGAGAACACACGACAGATGCCGAAAATGGCGCTCCAAAATAGAGCACACACAACAGATGCCGAAAATGGCACGCCAAAAATGGAGCACACACAACAAAATGCCGAAAATGGCGCTCCAAAATGGAGCACACACAACTTATGCCGAAAATGGCGCTCCAAAAATAGAGCACACACAACAGATGCCGAAAATGGCACTCCAAAAATGGAGCACAGTTCGAAAATGGACCACCAGATCAACTCAGTTCGAAGCAGCATGCAAGTCAAGTGGCAGCTGGCGAGCCAGATAAGTAAAAATACATAGCATAACTTTGATAGGATTGTCATTGTCACACACTGCACAAGTCCCATCAAAGTGGGGGTGACTGTAGGCACTGTATTTTTTGCATATAAGTCCCGATGATGAGTCTCAAATGGAGGCACTACCTTTTAAGTTGTGGAAGTCGTGGGAAACGGACGTCGAAAGTGAAGATTCGGAAATTGACATCTTATTGGATTTAATTCGCTTGTTTAGCTTCGGGTTTGCTTGTTAGACCTCCATTTTAAAACACATCCTTGACCCAAACCCCCGCATACACACACAAAGCCCACACACCACCAAACCATACACCAAACCCACCAAAATAAGCCAAAGCCCACGCCCAAGAGACCAAACCCCACGCCCAAAAGCCTTCCCAAATAACCAAATCACACATTAAACACATGCTAAAATAAAGACAAATCACCTTCCCTAATTAAAAGATACAAATCAAATCTTATCAAACACTTTCCTAATTCAAGTAAATCATATCACAAATTAAAAGAGAAGAAATCAAATAAAATCAAATCACATCCCTAATTAAAAGATTTTTCCTTATCACACATTAATTAAAAAATATCCCTCATAATTACACAAATCCTTTCCATATTCGCACAAGGTAAATCCCAACCTTTGCCTATAAAAAGAAGTCTACACCAACACATTCAACCCTGGCTCATTCTCACGAAAACACAAAGAAAATAACCTAAGTCCATTCACGCCTAAAGCATCCACAAAACCCCCCTCCTTGCCGTGGATAAACAACCAAGAAAACCCTAGTTCATTGCCGTCCAACACTCCAAGACATATCACCTTCCACTCACGTAAAAACCCTTCACGCGCATTGCCATACACTCACGCCACCTGCCTCTTTCCACTCACGTAACCAGCCACTGCCCTGACCAGCCCCATCAAATGCCACAAACCCTCCTTAAATACTTCCCAACTCACGTAACCATCCACTGCCCTGACCAGCCCCATTCAATGCCACCAACCCTCTTCAAATACTGCCCAATTCACGCATAAAGCCACTGCCCTGACCAGCCATATTCAATGCCACAAACCTTCCTCAAATATTGCCTTTCACGCACAAAGCCACTGCCCCCTAAGTCACCGTGAAAACCTTCCCAAAACTGCACTTAAATCATAAAAAATCTGCCCAATAAAATTGGTTTTTGACCACTAAAAATTGTCAAGAAAACCAGCCCCCATTACCGCAAAAATCACCTAAAAACAGTCTCTAATTACCGTGAAACAGTAACCAAAAAACACAACAAGAAACAGCAGCGAAACAGAGTAAAATAGCAGCCTGAACAGCGAGGCAACGAAGAGAAACAACGAACCAGTGAACCAGATGAGTTACGGAGCATCAACCCTTCCGACAACCGTGTAGCGCACTTTCGAGAGACGACTTAAGAGGTTAGACTTGATGGCACCCTTTTTTATTTATTCTCATTTGTTTTTATTTATTTTCTTACTTTATTTCGCATGCGTATTGTGGATTAGTGTATGATATGACTTTCGGATGAATGGAATATATGTTCTCTCTTGCGGTATATCGGATGGAAACCCGGACGTAAATTTCGTAGCTGAATCCGAATGGACGATAGTGCGGTATGTACTCGGGATACAATGCCACGTACCGCTTGAGAGACACACATATTTCGTTTCATCCAACCTTGTGTTTGAGCATGATTTAGTCATTAGTATGTTATTTCTTTATGCATGATTTAGTTATTTGAATTCGCATTAGGAATTTAATTTACATTTCTGTTTAGGTCGTTATTTTTTATTTTGCGTGTTTAATAACTCAATATGCTCATGAGATTATCGTGTGTTATCGTGTGTTGCCGTTATGATGACTTAATTTTAAAGCATGCAAACTTAGATATAGGATTTATTTTTATGAATGCGAACTAGATCTAGAATAATCTTGGGAATATGTGTTGCGTAGACTTGGTTAAATTATTGTACAAATCCGTTCATTACAATTGGCATAAGTAAGAGACCATTCCGAACCCAACAGTTTGAGGTCTTCCCTTACAAGGGGTGAGTGCGGCCTTAAATCTTTGTCCCGGTTCACACTGGGTGGCGACTCTATTATTCCCCGGTTTAGTTCCTCCATGGGCTATTCCGTACTCCCGACTAGGCCGCAAGCCTAGAACAACGTCACCGATTTCTGTGTCCTACACTAACCTGTCTATGGAACTTTGAAGATGTACTCAAGGATCGGATACTGGAGAGGTAGTGCCTTGTATACTAGTACCCCAGACATACTACGTATATAAGACCCCAACACTCTGCCCACTGCAGTCACTGACTCCCTAGACCATGCTCTGATGCCATCTTTGTAACATCCTCAATCTGGGAAATGCTACCAGCATGGAATAAGCCGTACTATCCTTCTGAGCCTCTGACTATTTGTCTGTTAACATCTTAACTGAGCTAATCTCAACTGACCTTCTCATGCATATGGACCATTACCCCGACTCATCAACATGAAATTCATCTCAAATAATCATATAGTGTACTCATTAGTACCACACATCATAACTCTGATAATAAACACATTAGCACATTTCTATAATTTATTCTATACAGTGTATGACATACATATTTTACTTTAACTCTGACAATATAAAAACTCTATACTCACTCTGGTGGATTCAGACCCTCTAGTGACTGCCATCAGTATCTGTCCTTCCAAGCTCGTCCTCCAGGGTCATGTAAAATAAAACACTGGGAATGAGTTAGATCGTTTGAATGATTTAAGTGAAAGGACGAAAATTGAAAATACTGTTAAAAAATATTTGGTTCTAAATCCAAAGTTCAAGAAATAGCTTTATACGAAAAACTATTTTTCTATCTTAAAACTCTAGGTTTCTTTATGAAAATCTCTTCCGAACTCTTTCTGTAAAATTTATCTTTTCTGAAAATTTCTTAAAAACTGTTGTTTTCTAAAAAAAAATTTCTAAAAACTTTTCTGAAAACTGTATCTGAAAACTATTCTGAAATCTGTTGTAACGACCGGAAGTTCTTACTATGGCCTACAATAATACCGTCACATACGAAGCAAAGACATGTAAAATAAACTATGATGAGGCTCAAGTATATCTATGAAAAGAATTTGGAGATGAATGGTAGACTTCTCGAAGTCCCGGGACGGGACTGTACCGTATTCATTCTAAACCGCCCGTAGTATTTTGGGCATAATTTTTTCATACGATCTCCGATTTTATGAATTTTATATCTTTGAAAAGCTTAGACCGAGACCTAAACTTCAGTGTTAAACATTTTTCCAAATTCGGACCAAAATCGGGTAAAAAACGCAAGTCAAATTCTAGATGAATAGTGATTTCGGGTCTAAATGGAAATTTCTCAAACATTCCACAAATTTCTACACTTTTCTTCAAATTACAAAATATCTATTAGGCCCACTATATAAATAAGTCACTATTTGGCAATTTCACAAAAATTAAGAAAAAAAATAGAAAAAAAAGAGGAAATTCGTGAGAAAGAAAGAGGAGGGAAAGAAGAAGAAGAATAAGAAGAAGAAGAAGAATAAAGAGGAGGAAATAAGAAGAAAATGAAGAAGAAGTAGAGAAATGATCAAGCAAGTTGAGCATAAGAGATTTGGAGGATGAACAAGATTCAAGCAAGGAAAGAAAGGTAAGAAAACCCATGACCCATTTTTTTTAAATGATGTGTTTAATGATTTGTAAATTGTGTAGTGACAGAGAACATGAGTATGATGATGATTATGTGATTCCTTTTGTTTTAATTCAATAAATAAGATGGAAGACCTCATTTGTTTTAGTTGGGTGAAATGGGTTAAGTTGATAAAATGAGTAAAAAGTTAAATTCTTGATGGATTAGTAGTTTAGTTGATGAGAAATAGAGTGTAAAATGATGAATGAGAAGTTGGTTTGTAGCTTGGAAGTGTTGGAATGGAGTAAAGATGGAAGATTTGGAATTGGGATTGAATTAGATAATGAAACCAGTAACCTGATTTTCCAGGTCGCGACGCGCAAGCAGAAGAGTCTGGGTGACATTTCTGTTTCGCGAGCGTCGCGACGCAGGCCTTGGCGCGTCGCGACGCGAGAACTAAAATAGGGCCAAACAATTTTAAGTCCCCAGTTTCATCCTAACGCGTTAGAAACCACCTTTAGGGACTCGTAACAAGTTATCCTCATGTTCTATATCAAATTATGACTACCACAAGCCTTACGCATATAATTTTCGAGCAAATCTTTTAAGTATTAAAGTTATTTGATTTCGTTGATTCTAATTAAGTTCCTACCATAGGTTATCAACATGAATCATAGTTCTTTTCGATCAAGGATCCAATGACAGCCAGAATTGATAAGTGAGTGGACATTTTCCCTTTTTCTTGATTTCCATTTCATATTTTCATATCAGACTTACATTTTACGCTTTAAGGCGTTAGAAACCTTTGTTTTCAGTTATTATTATATAGTTGTGATTTGAGAAAGGAAATTATTTTCAGAGATCGGTATTTACAGATTTAAGCTTTAAAATATGATTTTTATGTTTTTCGGGGCATGAGGTAAAACCTCACCCCAGTATGTAACTATTACAGACATACAGTTAGAATTGACGGATACAGAGAGCATATGCACATGTTGAGGACTGTGGGGATGCTCTTAGATCCCCCAAACGGGCTAGGGGGACGACGATACGTAACGCCCCTAGACCCCAGTTTGAGCTTGGGTGGTTGCATAGATCCGCACCACCAGCTCCAGTTTGTGGCTTCGGGGACGGCGATACGTAACACCCCAAGACCACCAGTTTTTGAGACAGTAGTGGCATGCTTTGGGGGATGGCGATACGTAACGCCCCAAAGTCATGGATTTGCATTACTAGCTCCAGTTAGGCGTATGGGGGGACGGCGATACGTAACGCCCTCATACGTCCAGGTTTTCAGACAGAGATACATATTTCAGAAAAGCTTTCAGTTTTCAGATTTCATACATTTTTCAAAGTTTCAATACACAGATTTCGGAATCCAGATTTTTAGCAAACAGTTTTCAGAAACCAGATTTTAGAGACAGTTTTCAGAAACTAGAGTTTCAGAAATAGTTTCATAAAGATAAATTTTCAGAACAAGTTTTCATAAAAAGATGTTTTTATTAAAAACTGTGGTTTTGAAATCAAGTTTTCATTTGAGATTTCAGTTTTAATCCACTCACTTAGATCGTATATCGATCTAACCCCCTCCAGTCTTTATTATTTTTGTAGGGATTCCGGAGGAAAAACTCGGGAGTATGGATACTGATGCAGTCACCAGGGATGGAGTCCACCAGCATTAAGTCTCAAAGCATAAGAGTCCAGTTTAAAGTCAAAGTAGTTGTATGCATTTGTTAGTGTCATACTAGTCAGTACAGATAATCATTAAAAAGAGTTATAAGAAAATGATAGTGTGAACATTCAATTATTTAAAGTAAAAGTATTTAAATTGTCCAGTCAAGTTATGGTCTTCATGTATGATGTTGTATTTGAATAGTTTAGAATATAGTCAGATAGACAGAGGCTTATGGGGTTAGCATAGCTATCCCCTACCGGTGACATCTCCCACACCGGGGATGTTACAAAGATGGTATCAGAGCATGGTCTAGGGAGTCAGTGACTGCAGTGGGTAGAGTACTGGGGTATTGTATTCGTAGTATGTCGGGAATACCCGTATATGAGGCACTACCTCTCCAGTATCCGATCCTTGAGTACGTCATCAAAGCTTCACAGACAGGTTAGTAAGTATTCCCAAGCCTTTTGAATCATTTTTCTTTATTCTAGTTAAGGATCATTCCGTAATCATCTTAGATTACTTCTCGAAGTTCAGTATAAGCTAGGGAACCAGATGGTAAGTTCCAAAGAAAGTTATCTGAGAGAGAAAAAGAGAAAAGAAAGCTAAAAGAAGAGATGTATAGAAACTTGAACCAGTTAGAGACATAGATGTATAGAGATAGACCGGAATAGGAAAGCTTAAAGATATTCACTCAGGAGAGCAGAAAACAAGAGATAAAGCTAGAAGAAAAGTAAGAAAAAAAGGATATATAATAGACCAGTACAGGAATTTATGGTAGTTAAAAGAATAGTAAAGCCCTAGTAAGTGTTAGAATTATTTAATAAATATAAGATTTCCTTCCTCCTCAGGAAATTTCTTCATAGATACCCTATAGCCTTCAAGATCTTCTTAGAGATAATAAGTTTTCCCCTAAGCAACGAAGAGTAGCCAGAGAGACAACATAAATAAGAAACCTAGAATAGTATTGAGGGCCCCAAAGGACCTAGATGTCAAAAAAAAGGATTTAAAGCACTCTAGATATCTAAACCTCGACCCAGACCCTCAAGTACAAAACAGAAATGGTTAGTTACCTTACCCATAGTAATCCGATAGAGATAAAACCTTAAAATATTTAGTTTTCAAATTCTCAAATGACACCAGGTAATGGAGGTGCCCTGATAGAGCCTACCTCATAGACATAGATGACCATAAGAGATCTGACAACAATTCACCCAGACACTTGGAAGGCAGATCAGTTCAAGGTCACTAGAAATCCATGAGAATATACAGGAAAAGACCCATGAGGATAAAGAGAGTTAGAAGTGACAAAAGAAGCAGTATGAAGCGTAAATAGAGTGCCATAGCTGAAACCTACAGCAAGGATAAAGAGTATGGATTTGGGAAGCAAAAGTAAGATGCAGAGGTATATAGTGATAGAGAAATAGAAACAGATAAGAAATGACAGAATCTATAGTGGTATGAATCAGAGACATGGAGTTAAGTAGTAAAGGATAATACCAAAACTAGTAGTAAAGATGAGTGTTGTGAGATACCCTTCTTTCTCAAAAGAATCTCTCCGAATTGATCCAATATTTTCCTGAACAATTCCGTAGCAGTAGCAAGTTCCCTTGAGTATCAATGACCGTTATAAAATAATGAAGTAAGAAAGTTAAAGACGATCGTGCAATCTTCAAATAGATGTTGAATGCCATAGAGGTATAGAGACTTTAGATTTTACGAACTCAGACCTATAGTCAAATAAGATGAGTGGTGACCGAAACGGCAGTTAGTTACCCTAACTAAGGAATCCAACAGATAAAGCTTGATCTACCCAGATCTTCACTCTTTCAAGATACCAGTTAAGGAAGCTATCCTGATAGAGTATACCTCATACCCATCCTATATGATCAATAGGCTCCATCAGAACATAAAGGACTAGAACAAGAATGGAGAAGTTCCCCGAGATATAAAGAAAATACTAATTAGATTTAAGTAGTTCCTATCAGTATGAGTAAAGGCGATCATAAGAAAACCAATGTAAGTTCGTATTAGGAAATGAAAAGACCTTGAGAGGCAGATTACCTAGAAGAATGATCAAGGGCAATTTTAAGAATGTAACAAGGAAAACCCAGAATAGTGCAACGATCAAGGTGATTCAGAGTAAGGCTTATTAAGACTAGTATGAGTTCAGGAATAGATCAAATGCTATAGAACCCACAGATAAGTTGAGCCAGCAGAGATTTGTAGTAAATTATAAGAATGAACTTGTGAAATTGGAGATATCTAAGAAAGTAATAAGTGTATCATTATGAGCGGCGGTTATAAAGAGATCAAATCAAGGTTTATAGCAAGAGAAGGTTGAAATTTAAGAAAAATAATAGAAAAATGACTCACAAATAGTCTTAATAGTAAGAAGTATGATAGGAAACAGAATATGCAGATGGTACGAGGATTATGAGGAATAGCAAGGAAGTAATTGAATCAAGGAAAATTATAGGACCCTAGAACTTAGAAAAAAGAAAGAACCTGCATAGGAGAACAATTAAAGGTGATGAATATGGAGAATCAAGGACTAGGAACTTGAAAAAGAGAAGGTTTAACACAATGTTGAGAATGATCCATATGATATAGTGAGAAACTTATAAAAGAACCTTATGGTATTAAGAAAAGAAGGATTTTAGGAAGAATGAAGTGTATAAACCAAAGAATAAGGAGTCGAAGGACTAGGATTAAAGAAGTATCCAAAAGGAAGAACTTAGTATCTGCAGGAAATTAAGCAATAGAAGGACAACAAGATAATATAAGGAATATGACAAATGGTACCACTATGAAGACTTGTATAAGATGTAAAGTGAGTAATTAAAATGACTAGGAGTAATGTTAGAAAAGGTAGAGGTTTTGGTTGTAAAACCAGTGTAGGAAAAGGCATGAGACAGGTGACCGGCGTAAACACACACGTATAACGCAAGCGTACGTATCGTTCAAGTAGTATAAAAAGTATCGATCCCACGAGGACTTAAAACTTATCTATATCTATTAATTTTTATGAGGTCAAATGATTACTAATATCTATCAGGTTGTTTGATTGATTTGAAATGGCGACGATTCTAAATTTAAAGGTAAGTAACTAAAATTGGTTGAAAAGATATTTTGAGAAAATTCAATATTAAACTATCTAGGGTTGTGATTTATTCCAATATTATTTAAAGATGAAGTTGTTATCTTATAATTGGGTAAAATATTGATTTATTAACCTGGAACACTAAATTATGTAAAAGCCTCTTCCGATGGTCAATTACAAATATCCAATTTAACCTAATTGAACCATATGTCTATGTCAATCAAATTAACTGGATTCATTAAGATTAAGTTCCAATTATGGCTACCCCCCCCCCCCACAGGTATATTCCTATCCTGTAAGGAAATCTATTAAAGGGTTATCTATCCTCAAGGAAGATCGGGGTTATTGAGTCTGAGGTCTTAAACCTAAAATCCCTATGTCTAGTTCATTTAAGTTTACCTTATCAATTTTATTAGTGGCAAGTTAATAAAAAGCATTAAGATTAAGACTCAATAAATAAATCTTTATATTACCCAAATTATAATTTAACCCTTATAAACCGGTGATATTGGATTTCATCACAACCCTAGATTACTAACTTAGTTATGACACATAGCTAGGGCTTGTAAAAACTTAAAAGACATAAAATGAAAATGCTGAAAAGTAATTGCGATAAGTAAAATGCTGAAAAGAAAATTACAAATGAAATAAAATGCTAAGGCAAAAAGAATTACTTTTACTACTACTAAATTAGATATCTCCCATAAAATAATATATAAACTTGTGATAATATTTTACCAACCGACCAATCTGTCGGTATCCTGATTAAGTCAAATTAAGTCCAACCAGCCATATAGGTGGTAATATTTGTCCATAATCCAGCCATAAAGGCGGTACCAAAAAATAAATTTACCAACCGACCAATATAGCGGTATTCCTTGAT
Organism: Zanthoxylum bungeanum; assembly: GCA_019454045.1. Taxonomy (NCBI): domain Eukaryota; kingdom Viridiplantae; phylum Streptophyta; class Magnoliopsida; order Sapindales; family Rutaceae; genus Zanthoxylum; species Zanthoxylum bungeanum. The sequence continues at coordinate 33,568 of SKCR01001520.1, read as the reverse complement.
TAATCAGGTTCAAACCAACAGAAAATAAATTTACCAACCGACCAATATAGCGGTATTTATTGATTAGTCAGGTTTAAACCAGATTAAATTAAATTACCAACCGATCAATATAGCGGTATTCCTTTATTAATCAGAATTTTAAATAGTAAATATATTATTTTTAAGGGAGATTAATCTAAATAGCAATAGTAAAATAATTACCTTTCACCCTAGCATAGTGAAGTTACCTCCGCATAGTGAATAGTAAAAACTGTAAAATAAGAAAGTAGATTACTATTATTACAAAAAGTAATTAAAATTATTACAAAAGTAAAAACTAAAAATAAAAAAAACGAAACTTAGAGAGAGAAGAATTCCCTATTTACATCAAATAAGAGAGAGGGAATGGTGTGTTGAAAACTGAAATTTCGCGCTCTATTTATAGGAAATTTTTTCAGTGTTCGCGCGTCGCGACGCCATGCACCTCAGCGTCGCGACGCTGGATTTGTCGACGTGGCACGATGAGAAGGCGACACGTAGCAAGGCGGCTGACTGTTCACGCGACACGTGTCAAGGCGGCTAATTCTCAATTATTGTGATGACGTCATTGATGACGTCATGCTGACGTGGCGCTGACGTGGTGATGACATGGCGATGACGTGGCGCTGGCGTGTGTTGCAATTGTCGGCACAATAGGATTGCGACACGTGGCGACACGTGTCACACTGTGATTGACTGATGCTGACGTGGCATGTTGACTCGGTTGACCTGCTGACGTGGACGATGATGTGGCATGACACGTGGCAAGGTTGACTTGTTGACCGATGATGTGGCTGATGACGAGGCGACACGTGTCAAGTCTGAGTGTCGACAGCATATGATGATGACACGTGGCACGGCGCATGTTAGCAGATCGCTGTGATGGTGACACGTGGCACGGCGCATTTTAGCAAAGTCAAACTTCTTCAAAAGGTTGACCGTTGACCAGGCGCATGTTAGCAGATTCGGCTCACGCTGGGCGTCGCGGCGCGCAGTGTTCCAGCGGCGCGACGCGCAGAAGACGAAAATATCCCTGTTGACGCATTTTTGTCCGGTTTTGCCCCAAATTGCCTCCAGTGCTGTCCAAACTTTATTTATCTGCAAGATAACAATAAAACACATCAAAACGTTCATAAAACTCAAGAAACTATACAAAATATTAAGTTAAATGAGTGGGAAATAGTGATATAAATATCACTCATCACACCCCCAAAACCTAACATTTTGCTAGTCCTCGAGCAAAATACAAAATAAAATAACATAACAAAATTTAACTAAGCCATTTTCGTAGGGATCACGGTTGCATTTAGCATATGCAACAAGCCTTTAAACCCCTAGGTGTCCCTAGTGGACGAGTGTAGTCTCGTGAGGGTTTACAGCAATGATACCCACAACATTTTACAAAAGTAAATAGGTATTAAAACTAATGCACACAAAAGCAAAAAGACAAGCGAAAAGAGAATAAAGAAAGTTAGTGACTAATCAGGTGAAAATTTTACTCCAAGTTACTAGTTGTTTTGTTTCTTTCTAAATTACCGAATAAGTAAATTCTCCGATTATTTTTACCATTCTCCATATACACAATCAACAAAATATTAATCAACTCATTTTTGCCCACAACAGTCATAAGTGCAGTTGATAAGAGAGTAATATTTTTGTCCTAAAGTTCTATCAGATTTCTCACCTTTTTTGTAGCAATGGAATAATTTCTGATTTTTCTGATTTTTTTCTTTTGATTTTTCTCTATTTTTTATTTATATACAATACCTTCCGTCTATGTAGCGAGCTTTGGGTCGGTGGCTCCCAAACCAGTTGGCTTTAGGGCACCAGGTGTTAAGACACCCCTACGAACTTAATTACTCAGACTTCAGATATATATATATTTTTGCAGCATCTTCGATCCATGTAACGAGCTTTGGGCCAATGACTCCCAAACCAGTTGGTTTTAGGGCACTAGGTATTAAAACACCCTTACAGACTTAATAACTCGGATCTCAGACGTTTTTTTTTTTTTTTTTTTTTTTTTTACTCCATCACTTTTTAGAGATGCTTCCTCCAATTAAACTATAGCACGGAATATTACAAACTTTTCAATTTTAGCTCATGTCCGTATGTTTCCATGTAAGTTCATGATACCTGTCAACTGAACATATGAAGATCCATTTTAGTCAGTTTTATGGAGAATTCACAAATTAAATAATTCAAAAGGAAATAAACAAAAATTAACTTGTTTCAAAAATAAATGGTTTGAGATACGTCTCAGGAGCGGAAATTCCTTACTCGGCTATCTTTTACCAATTTCACCTTTTAGTCAAAATAAAAACAAAAAAATGCAAAATATTTTTGTAATTTTTGAAAATTTTTCAATTTTTTTTGTATTTTCGAAAAATTTGGACTAAAAATAAAAAACATTATACAACTAAAAACAAGGTACTAATCAACTAAATCCCTCCCCCAAACCTAAATGAGACATTGTCCCAATGTCTTAAATAGTAAAAGGAGAGTTAGAAGGTTGTACCTGGTTAGCTGAAATCTACAGGAAATTAAAGGTTAAGATCCAGATTAATTCGACGCTCTTACCACGATCGTCCTCGGACCAATTTATCTTCGAAATGATATGGTCAACTTGTGGTTCATAGGCTATGAGTTGATCTATTAGATCCGGAGCAAGTCTGGCAGTGAAGAGGAGTTCTTTCATAGGTTTTGACACGAACCCATTTCTTCGAGCATCATCAAGAAAACACACAAAGAAATCATAAAATCCATCAACGTTAAGCAGTCCAAGCGGTTTCTGGTGTATGTTCAGGTTCGCCCAAGATAGTACAATAAAAATTTCCTCCAATGTACCCAAGCCACCTGGCAAAGCAATAAAAGCATCAGCGTGGTTAATCATTTCTACCAGTCGTTCAGACATACCTGGTACAATTAGTTCCTCTCTGTTAGTTGGTTCAATAAGATTTGCCTCTGCCAAGGGTTTTGGGACGATTCCCAAGACGTGACTGCCTTCATCCTGTACGGCCTTTGAAACGATCCCCATTAATCCAAGATTGCCTCCGCCATATATTAGGTGCATATTCTTGCAGCTAAAACTCGACCCATTCCCGTGCTGCTTTCGTATTGTGGTTTAGTACCAACAGTACTACCACAAAACACACAAATGTTTTCAACTCGTCTTCTTGAAGTGGCTTCCATTTTTTTTATTGTTTTTTCTTTCTTAACTCTGGATGACTTCAAATGTGCAAATGATGAGTTGAATTTATAATACCTGAAAGGGTGAGTAAAAATAGCACAAGTATCTTCCAAATGACGATTAGTACAACAATAGATCGTGATAGTCAAAAGAGGTATGGATCTGTCGGAGAAAAGAAAAGAAAATAACAAAACAAATCACAATTATTAAGAAAAGACAAAGAGATATAAATATGTGCAAGAAAAGTAAAGGCTTGGTTGACATCTATGCGTCAGGGACAAGCTTCCCATCCAATTTTCTTATAAATTGGAAACAGGGTCTTTTTGAGTCAGATTCCCAAGACTTAACTTTGTCTTTCTTTTGATATTGTGTATGTAATCTGCGAAAGTCTATGTGAACATATCCACTGGGATGCGTCTCAAGAGTTAAAGATATATCATCTAAAGACTCCTTACTCAAGCCATTCCTAATGAATTTAATTTTGTCTTCGCGATTAACAGACCACCATTCCTAAAGAATGACAACGAGTATTGCAATTCCAACGTGCACATTTGTAACAAAACACCCATTTTCTTAGCTCTTCGTTTTTTGCAGGTGCTTCTTCAAAACCAGGCAGATGTGAAATAAAGAATCAGAGGATTCACTGCCAATCGGACTCGTGCTTCAATTACCCAACGAATGTCATTGGGCACACACCATGGATTGTTAGTAGTCTCATCCGTTCCAAGCGAGCTTTGTAGATTTTCATCAGAGATTTTTGAGAGGGAGAGAAGGAAATTGTTTGTGAAGATTTGCGAGAGCTTCTTCCATCTTGAAATGACTTAATCTGCAAAAACTAAACACACAAAATTAAATCACACCAAAACACAATATACAAAAATTGATGGGTTGCCTCCTGCGAGCGCTAAGTTATCGTCGTCAGCTAGACGTGACTTTTTCGAACGTTTATGCGGATCTGAAAGTGTGACACTTTCTTTTTGTCGCTCAAATGATTCTCCCCAGTAGTGCTTGACACGCTGACTGTTAACTTTGAATGTGTTGTTGGTATTAGGATCCAGTAACTCAACGCTCCATATGGTAAAATCTGAGTGATCACAAATGGTCTGGACCACCTAGATTTTAACTTTCCAGGGAAAAGTTTTAACCTCGAGTTGTACAACAACACCTGCTGCCTTGGTTCTAACTGTGTGCACTAATTTTCGTCATGCCATTTTTTTGGTTTTTCTTTGTACAATTTGGCATTCTCATAAGACTGTAGGCGAAATTCCTCCAATTCATTGAGTTGGTTGAAGTCTTTCTCTCCTGCTTGCATCTTGTGAATCAAGATTCAGTTTATCAGTGCCCCAGTACGCCTTGTGTTCAAGTTCAACGGCAGATGGCATGCTTTCCCAAACACCAATCGATATTGGGACATTACCAATGGGTGTGTCTTGTAAGCTGTTCGGTAGGCCCATAATGCATCATCTAGTTTGTAGACCAGTCCCTCCTTGTTGATCCAACGGTTCTTTCTAGGATTCTTTTGATCTCCCTGTTCGAAACTTCAACCTGTCCATTTGACTGTGGATGGTAAGCTGTGGCAATTTTGTGAGTAACTCCATATTTGGATAGGAGTGCATCCAATTATCTGTTGCAAAAATGTGAGCCACCATCGCTGATAATTGCCCGAGGTGTTCCGAATCTAGTGAAAATTTCTTTTTCAGGAATTTGATCACCACTTTGGAATCGTTGGATGGCAGTGCAATTGCCTCAACCCATTTGGAGACGTAGTCTACGCAACCAGAATGTACATGTTCCAAATGATTGAACAAATGGTCCCATGAAATCAATTACCCCACAAATCGAATATCTCTACTTCCAGAATGTTTGCAATGGTCCTTCATTTCTTCTTGAAATATTCCATATTCTCTGGAACCTTCACATTGAAAAGCAAAAAGATAAGCATCTTTAAAAAGTGTGGGCCAGAACAAACCTGATTGAAGGACTTTGGCTGCAGTTTTGTTTCCACTGAAGTGTCCCGTATGGTGATGAATGACAGTGTTGCAAAACACTGTTGATTTCCTCCTGTGGAACACACCGTCTCAGTAATTTGATCCGCACAGCGTTTAAACAGGTATGGTTTCATCCCAGACATAGTGCTTGACTTCTTTGAAAACTTCTTCCGTTGCTGAGTTGTCCATTCCAACGGCCATTTCCTGATACAATATAATTGACATAGTCAGCATACCAAGGGATTTCCTGTTGTTTTATGGAAAATAATTGTTCATCTGGAAAGTTTCTTTGATTATTAGTTCTTTGTCAGCTTTTTTCCATTGTTGAGCCCTCGATAAGTGATCTGCCACATGGTTTTCTGTTCCTTTCCTGTCTCGGATCTCCACGTCGAATTCTTGCAAAAGAAGTATCCAACGGATCAATCTAGGTTTGCATCTTTCTTGTGATCAGAATTTGATTGCTGAATGATCTATATATACCAACACTTTGGGGGACCCCAGCAGATAGGAGCGGAATTTGTCAAAAGCGTACACAACTGCTAGCAACTCCTTTTCAGTGGTTGTGTAGTTGAGTTGAGCTTCATTCTAGAGTTCTGCTGGAGTAGTAAATGGTGTTGGAAATCTTTTGCTTTGCGTTGTCTCCAAAACTGCACCTTCCAGAAAAATCACTAGCATCACACATTACCTCAAATGGAAGGTCCAATCTGGTGCTACTATAATGGGTGGAGAAATCAGCTTCTGTTTTAAGATCTCGAAAGCTTCTGGCTCCTTGGTGAAGTCAAAGGCACATCCTTTCCAGAAGATTGCAAAGAGGTTTGGCAATCTTGGAAAAGTCTTTGATAAATCTCCTGTAAAAACCTGCGTGTCCCCCCCAAGAAAATCCCTTTTACAGATGTTGGTGGAGGTAGTTTCTCAATTTGTCTCAATTTTTGCTTTGTCTACCTCGATTCCCTTTTGTGAAATCCGGTGTCCAAGAACAATACCTTCTTCTTGTACCATGAAATGGCATTTCTCCCAATTGAGTACCAGGTTTGTATCTTCGCACCTTTGTAATACTGTTCCAAATTTAACAAACAATGATCAAAAGAATCTCCAAACACAGAAAAATCATCCATTAAAAAACCTCCATACTCTGCTCCAGCATGTCTGAGAAAAATGGCCATCATGCAACGTTGAAAAGTGGCAGGGGCATTACATAATCCAAATGGCATCCTGCGGAAAGCAAAAGTACCATAGGGACATGTAAAAAGTAGTTTTCTCCTGGTCTTCTGGTGCGATGGAAATCTGATTGTAACCTGAATATCCATCAAGAAAACAATAGAACTCATGTCCTGCTAGTCTGTCTAACATCTGGTCAATAAATGGAGCGGAAAATGATCCTTTTCTCGTGGCTTTGTTCAGCTCCTGTAATCCATACATACTCTCCATCCAGTCACCGTTCTGTTGGAAGTCAGTTCTTTTTTCATTGTGACAACAATAATTCCTCCTTTCTTTGGGACACACTGCATAGGACTAACCCAGTGCTGTCTGAGATGGGGTAAATGATACCATGCAATCCAACCATTTGATGATTTCTTTCTTCACGACTTCCTTCATGATTGGGATTGAGTCTACGTTGATGTTCCACTGTGGGTTTGTATTCATCGTTCATCAAGATTTTGTGCATGCAAAATGATGGACTAATGCATCGAATGTCTGCTATAGTCCAGCCAATGGCTCTTTTGTGTTCTCGTAATACTCTCAGTAGCTTTTCTTCCTGTTCCAATGTTAGTGAAGAAGAAATAATAACAGGTAATTCAGAAGAGTTTCCAAGAAATGCATACCTGAGATGGCTCGGAAGTAACTTTAGTTCCAACTGCGGTGGTTCTTCAATCGAAGGTTTAATTCGGTCTTTCTTTGGTAATTCCAAGCTTTCAACTGGTGGTGTTACTTTGAATCGGAATGGTTTGTCAAGGTAATTGATACATTCCAGATTTCAGCATCTAGCTCGTTGTCTGTCATGTTGGTGATGCAAGCTTCAAGTGTATCTATGGGATTTGACTCAGTATTCTGAACAATTTTATCAACAACATCAACTCTGAAGCATTCTTCTTCTTCCTTTTCATCGCTTGGAAATTTCATGGCTTGGAAAACACATTAAAGGTCACTTCTTGGTCCTGCACTTTCATTGTTAGTTCTCCTTTTTGCACATCAATCACAGTTTTACCTGTAGCCAAAAATGGTCTCCCAAGAATGATAGGTACTTCTTTGTCTTCTTCCATGTCAAGGATGATGAAATCTGCTGGAAGAATGAGTTTGTCAACTTTAACTAGCACATTTTCCACGACTCCTCTCGGAAATGCGAGTGTTCGATCAGCAAGTTGCAAAGATACTGAGGTAGGCATTGCTTCTCCAATTTGCAGTTTCCTGTAAATAGAAAAAGGCATTAAATTAACACTGGCACCTAAATCACATAAAGCCTTACCAATGTAATGTTCTCCAATGGTGCATGGAACTGTGAAACTGCCAGGATCTTTCAACTTCGGAGGAAGTTTCCTCTGAATGATGGCGCTGCATTCTTCTGTCAAAGCTACTGTTTCGTAGTCTCTCAATCTCCGTTTTCGTGAAAGAATGTCTTTCATGAATTTGACATAACTGGGCATTTGTTCCAAGGCTTCTGCAAATGGTATGTTAATGTGCAGCTTTTTGAAAATCTCCAAGAAACGAGCAAACTGTTTGTCCATTTTTCTTTTCTGAAGACGCTGAGGAAAAGGTGGTGGTGGAGTGATTTGTTCTGGTTCTTTTTCCTTTGCTTCTTTTTCCTTTGTTTCTTTTTCTTCTATCTGTTTCTCGGCTTCTTTTGGAACTTCTTCTTGGGACATCTGGATTCCAACATCTTTGTTGATCTCAGTACCACTCTTTAAAGTAATGGCTTGACATTGCTCCTTCCCTCGGTTCCTTGGATTTGGTTTCTGTGTTGCTGGGAAGATTACCTGGCGGTCTGTAACTCTGAGCATTGGCCAGTTGTCCAATTTGATTCTCCAGTGCTTTGATGGAAGCTGATTGGCTCTGAATCATAGCTTCATATCTTTTTAATTGAGCTAGCATCTCTGCCATTACTGGTTCATTTGTCTGCTCCTGGCCTTTATTCTGTTGCTGGAATCCAGGTGGTGGATAGTTCTTTTGCCCTGAATTGTTGCTCCATGAAAAATTAGGATGATTCCTCCACCCTGGGTTGTAGGTGTTGGAATATGGATTGTTCCCCTGTCTGTTGAAATTGTTAACATAATTCACCGTCTCTTCAAGTTGGTTTGGTTCTGGTGCTGCTCCATATGGTGAACTTGTGGATCCAGTGGTAAGAGTCTCCATGAATTTGCATATCTGATCTAGTTTGGTGTTGAGTGCTGTATTAGCTCCAACTTCATAGATTCCTGCAATTCTTTGAATAATGCTCCTTTCTGTTGGCTATAATGAATTGTTGTTGGCCATTTCTTCGATTAGGTCCCAGGCTTGATCTTCTCCTTTTGCCATCAAAGCTCCTCCAGCAGCAGCATCGATTGTGGTTCTCATCAGTCCAGAAAGTCCATTATAGAAAGTTTGGACTTGAAGCCATTTTGGAATCTCATGGTGAGGACATTTCCGGAGCAAATCTTTGTATCTTTCCCAAGCTTCGTACAGGGATTCTGAATCTTGCTGCACAAAGGATGTGATGTCATTCCTCAACTTTGCAGTTCTGGCTGGTGGAAAGTATTTTGCAAGGAATTTTGTGGCTAGAGCGTTCCAAGTTGTGATAGAACCTGCTGGTAATGAATGTAGCCATGCTTTTGCTCTGTCTTTCAAGGAATATGGAAAAACCCTCAGTCTCATTGCTTCTTCTGATGCTCGGTTGTAATTGAAAGTGCCGCAAACTTCCAGGAAGTTGCTAATGTGAGCATTAGGATCTTCAGTTGCATTTCCTCCAAACTGAACTGTTTGCTGAATCATCTGAATGCAAGTTTTGATGTCACCCGCATTTGCTGGTAAAGGAGGAAGAACAATACAGGAAATGAGGCCATCTACCACCGGAATGGTTCTGTCTCGAATGGGTATTGGTGGTGCAATCTCCAAAGGTTCAGGTTCCATGTTGACTAAGGCTTCTTGGCCTTCTCGCCTTTCCCTTCTCAACTGTCTGATGGTTCTTTCAATTTCTGGGTCAAGCGGTCGGATTTCAAAGCTTCTGGTTCGTCTCATGAAGTGTCTGAGAACCTGTAACACAAGAAAACAGAAATAATAAGTAAAAAGAAATTAGATACAAGTAACAAATCTAACCTGTAAACTAATAGTAAAAGATAACTAAGTCCCCGGCAACGGCGCCAAAAACTTGACCGGCGTAAACACACACGTATAACGCAAGCGTACGTATCGTTCAAGTAATATAAAAAGTATCGATCCCACGAGGACTTAAAATCTTATCTATTAATTTTTATGAGGTCAAATGATTACTAATATCTATCAGGTTGTTTGATTGATTTGAAATGGCGACGATTCTAAATTTAAAGGTAAGTAACTAAAATTGGTTGAAAAGATATTTTGAGAAAATTCAATATTAAAACTATCTAGGGTTGTGATTTATTCCAATATTATTTAAAGATGAAGTTGTTATCTTATAATTGGGTAAAATATTGATTTATTAACCTGGAACACTAAATTATGTAAAAGCTCTTCCGATGGTCAATTACAAATATCCAATTTAACCTAATTGAACCATATGTCTATGTCAATCAAATTAACTGGATTCATTAAGATTAAGTTACAATTATGGCTACCCCCGCCCAACAGGTATATTCCTATCCTGTAAGGAAATCTATTAAAGGGTTATCTATCCTCAAGGAAGATCGTGGGGTTTTGAGTCTGAGGTCTTAAACCGAAAATCCCTATGTCTAGTTCATTTTAAGTTTACCTTATCAATTTTATTAGTGGCCAGTTAATAAAAAGCATTAAGATTAAGACTCAATAAATAAATCTTTATATTACCCAAATTATAATTTAACCCTTATAAACCGGTGATATTGGATTTCATCACAACCCTAGATTACTAACTTAGTTATGACACATAGCTAGGGCTTGTAAAAACTTAAAACATAAAATGAAAATGCTGAAAAGTAATTGCGATAAGTAAAATGCTGAAAAGAAAATTAATGAAATAAAATGCTAAGGCAAAAAGAATTACTTTTACTACTACTAATTAGATATCTCCCATAAAATAATATATAAACTTGTGATAATATTTTACCAACCGACCAATCTGGCGGTATCTTGATTAAGTCAAATTAAGTCCAACCAGTCATATAGGTGGTAATATTTGTCCATAATCCAGTCATAAAGGCGGTACCAAAATAAATTTACCAACCGACCAATATAGCGGTATTCCTTGATTAATCAGGTTCAAACCAACAGAAAATAAATTTACCAACCGACCAATATAGCGGTATTTATTGATTAGTCAGGTTTAAACCAGATTAAATTAATTACCAACCGACCAATATAGCGGTATTCCTTTATTAGTCAAATTTTAATATAGTAATATATTATTTTTAAGGGAGATTAATCTAAATAGCAATAGTAAAATAATTACCTTTCACCCTAGCATAGTGAAGTTACCTCCGCATAGTGAATAGTAAAAACTGTAAAATAAGAAAGTAGATTACTATTATTACAAAAAGTAATTAAAATTATTACAAAAGTAAAAACTAAAAATAAAAAAAACGAAACTTAGAGAGAGAAGAATTCCCTATTTACATCAAATAAGAGAGAGGGAATGGTGTGTTGAAAACTGAAATTTCGCGCTCTATTTATAGGAAATTTTTTCACTGTTCGCGCGTCGCGACGCCATGCACCTCAGCGTCGCGATGCTGGATTTGTCGACGTGGCACGATGAGAAGGCGACACGTAGCAAGGCGGTTGACTGTTCACGCGACACGTGTCAAGGCGGCTAATTCTCAATTATTGTGATGACGTCATTGATGACGTCATGCTGACGTGGCGCTGACGTGGTGATGACATGGCGATGACGTGCGCTGCGTGTTTTGCAATTGTCGGCACAATAGGATTGCGACACGTGGCACACTGTGATTGACTGATGCTGACGTGGCATGTTGACTCGGTTGACCTGCTGACGTGGACGATGATGTGGCATGACACGTGGCAAGGTTGACTTGTTGACCGATGATGTGGCTGATGACGAGGCGACACGTGTCAAGTCTGAGTGTCGGCAGCATATGATGATGACACGTGGCACGGCGCATGTTAGCAGATCGCTGTGATGGTGACACGTGGCACGGCGCATTTTAGCAAAGTCAAACTTCTTCAAAGGTTGGACCGTTGACCAGGCGCATGTTAGCAGATTCGGCTCACGCTGGGCGTCGCGGCGCGCAGTGTTCCAGCGGCGCGACGCGCAGAAGACGAAAATATCCCTGTTGACGCATTTTTGTCCGGATTTGCCCCAAATTGCCTCCAGTGCTGTCCAAACTTTATTTATCTGCAAGATAACAATAAAACACATCAAAACGTTCATAAAACTCAAGAAACTATACAAAATATTAGTTAAATGAGTGGGAAATAGTGATATAAATATCACTCATCAACAGGTATACACGAACGCTCTAGGTAAGGGCGTATATCATCAAAACACGAGAGTTCGAGATCAACCCCCACCCTCACAACCCTCGAACGATACCGATAATAAATGGGACAAAAGTACAACCTTGAGATACTCTAGGAGCAAGTACAAGAATAGTAATAATAAAAGATAGTCTAAGTGATAGATGCTAAGCGGAAACATTAGATAAAGTAACAAGAGAAAAAAATAATACCTAAGTATAAGATAGGAATGTAAATGACAATGTTAAGAATAACCAAGGACATATGAGATCAGATATCCTTCAAGTAAAGAAAGAAGATATGACCTATAGTGTGCATATAGAGAATGGAACAGAAAAGTAAATCAACAAGATGGTTTATACCAGTATGGAAAGTAAGATAGTCAAAGAGTAATAACAAATAGGAGAGAACATACTAGGTAAGTATTGAAAGAAGTGTATAAAATAATAACAGAGAAAGATCGAGAATTGAGATCTATAAGATATAGTCCAAGGGTAAAACATAGACCAAGTAAGCTCTTAGTAAAAATAAAGAAAGGACGAAAAGAATACTAAGAAAGTGTTAGAGAGGAATTGCATAAGGTACCCAGCGCTAGCTTAAGGAGACCAAACCACTACGGGTTTGGGATGGTTTAACCGCGTGTTATGGGTGGTTTGTATTATAGTACATGGACGGAAAAATTAGTTAATGCAAAGCGGTTGTTGAAGGAGGTAGACAGAATAATAGAAAAGAAAGATCAATGATGTAATTCGCGGATGATCAGGTGAGACTTTGGGAAGACGAGAAGGAAGTTGTTAGGTTAGGATAGAATAGTAGTCAAATGATGGCAAGGACTTTAAGAAATCGAGAACAGAGGATATAATAAGTATGTGAAGAGGAAATCCAGGTATAAAATAGATGAAAAAAAAAGGATCAAGAAAAATTTAAAGACTACTGAAGGTTGTAAGGGAATCTAAGGAGTTAATAGTTAAATAATGAGAGCTAACATTAAGGACAAGTTGGACAAATGGAATAGAGAGACATCAAGCATAGATATGAAGAATTAGAAATCTTTGGTGAAACTCAAGGTACTAGTTACCAAGAATTTACTTAAGTTAAGGAGTTATGTAGCATAAGTGAAGGACTAGAAGGAAGAAATCTTAGAGAGATAGAGAATAAGAAGTATGAGATACAACGAAAGAACAAAAGGACAGTAGTCAAAAGTACTCAGTAGAACTATTATAGAACGAAGACTTAGGAAAAAGGAAAAGAGAAAGATTAAGTAGCCAGCAGAGGTTAGAGACAAGAAGATCAAGGAAACCATGAGTTAGAGGCCAGAGAGGATTCGAGGACGAATCTTATTTAAGGGGGGAGAAATTGTAACGACTAATAGTTCTTAATATGGCCTACAGTAATACCGTCAAGTACGAAGCAAAGACATGTAAAATAAACTATGATGGGGCTCAAGTATATCTATAAAAAGAATTTGGAGACGAACGGTAGACTTCTCGAAGTCCCGGGAAGGGACTGTACCGTATACATTTTAAACCGCCCGTAGTATTTTGGGAATAACGTTTTCATACGATCTCTGATTTTTATGAATTTTATATCGTTGAAACGCTTAGACCGAGACCTACAGCTTCCAAGTTAAATATTTTTCCAAATTTGGAACAACACCGGGTCAAAAATGCATGTCAAATTCAGGATGAATAGTGATTTCGGGTCTAAATGGAAATTTCTCAAACATTCCACAATTTTCTGCACTTTTCTTCAAATTACAAAATATTTATTAGGTCCACTATATAAATAAGTCACTATTTGGCAATTTCACAAAAATTAAGAAAATAAAAATAGAAAGAAAAAGTGGAAATTCATGAGAAAGAAATAGTAGGGAAAGAAGAAGAAGAAGAAGAAGAAGAAGAAGACGACGAAAGAGGAGGAAAGAAGAAGAAGAAGAATAAGAAGGAAGAAGAAGTAGAGAAATGATCAAGCAAGTTGAGCGTGAGAGATTTGGAGGATGAAAAAGACTCAAGCAAGGAAAGAAAGGTAAGAAAACCCATGACCCATTTTTCTTTAAATGATGTGTTTAATGATTTGGAAATTGTGTAGTGACAGAGAACATGAGTGTGATGATGATTATGTGATTCCTTTTATTTTAAATTAATAAAATAGATGGAAGACCTCATTTGTTTAAGTTGGGTGAAATGGGTTAAGTTGATAAAATGAGTAAAAAGTTAAATTCTTGATGGATTAGTAGTTTAGTTGATAAGAAATAGAGTGTAAAATGTTGAATGAGAAGTTGGTTTGTAGCTTGGAAGTGTTGGAATGGAGTAAAGATGGAAGATTTGGAATTGGGATTGAATTAGAAAAGGAAACCAATAACCTGGTTTTCCAGGTCGCGTCGCGACGCGAGAACAAAAACAGAGACAAACAGTTTTAAGTGCCCAGTTTCATCCTAACGCGTTAGAAACCACCTTTAGGGACTCGTAACAAGTTATCCTCAAGTTCTATATCAAATTATAACTACCACAAGCCCTACATATATAATTTTCAAGCAAATCTTTTAAGTATTAAAGTTATTTGATTTTGTTGATTCTAATTAAGTTCCTACCATAGGTTATCAACATGAATCATAATTCCTTTCGATCAAGGATCCAGTTACAGCCAGAATTGATAAGTGGGTGGACACTTTCCTTTTTCTTGATTTCCATTTCATATTTTCATATCAGACTTACATTTTACGCTTTAGGGCGTTAGAAACCTTTGTTTTCAATTATTATTATATAGTTGTGATTTGAGAAAGGAAATGATTTTCCGAGATCGGTATTTACAGATTTAAGCTTTAAAGTATGATTTTTATGTTTTTCGGGGCATGAGGTAAAACCTCACCCCAGTATGTAACTATTACAGAGATACAGTTGGAATTAACGGATACAGAGAGCATATGCACATGTTGAGGACTGATGGGACGCTCTTAGATCCTCTAGACGGGCTAGGGGGACGGCGATACGTAACGCCCCTAGACCCCAGTTTGAGCTTAGGTGGTAGCGTAGATCCGCACCACCAGCTCCAGTTTGTGGCTTCGGGGACGGCGATACGTAACACCCCAAGACCACCAGTTTCTGAGACAATAGTGGCATGCTTTGGGGGATGGCGATACGTAACGCCCCAAAGTCATGGATTTGCATTACTAGCTCCAGTTAGGCGTATGGGGGGACGATGATACGTAACGCCCTCATACGTCCAGGTTTTCAGACAGAGATACATATTTCAGAAAAGCTTTCAGTTTTCAGATTTTATACAGTTTTCAAAGTTTCAATACACAGATTTCGGAATCCAGATTTTTAGCAAACAGTTTTCAAAAACCAGATTTTAGAGACAGTTTTCAGAAACTAGAGTTTCAGAAATAGTTTTCAGAAAGAGAAAGCTTTCAGAATAAGTTTTCATAAAAAGATGTTTTTATTAAAAACTGTGGTTTTGAAATCAAGTTTTCAATTGAGATTTCATTTTTAATCCACTCACTTAGATCGTATATCGATCTAACCCCCTCCAGTCTTTATTATTTTTGTAGGGATTCCATGAGGACAAACTCGGGAGGATGGATACTGATGCAGTCACCAGGGATGGAGTCTACCAGCATTAAGTCTCAAAGCATAAGAGTCCAGTTTAAAGTCAAAGTAGTTGTATGCATTTGTTAGTGTCATACTAGTCAGTACAGATAATCATTAAAAAGAGTTATAAGAAAATGATATTGTGAACATTCAATTATTTCAAGTAAAAATATTTAAATTGTCCAGTCAAGTTATGGTCTTCATGTATGATGTTGTATTTGAATAGTTTAGAATACAGTCAGATAGTCAGAGGCTTATAGGGTGAGCATAGCTATCCTTTGCCAGTGACATCTCCCACACTGTGGATGTTACAAAGATGGTATCAGAGCATGGTCTAGGGAGTCAGTGACTGCAGTGGGTAGACTGCTGGGGTCTTGTATACGTAGTATGTCCGGGATACCCGTATATGAGGCACTACCTCTCCAATATCTGATCCTTGAGTACGTCATCAAAGCTTCATGAATAGGTTAGTAAGTATTACCAAGCCTTTTGATTTCGTTGATTTTAATTAAGTTCCTACCATAGGTTATCAACATGAATCATAGTTTCTTTCGATCAAGGATCCAGTGACAGCCAGAATTGATAAGTGCGTGGACATTTTCCCTTTCTCTTGATTTCCATTTCATATTTTCATATCAGACTTACATTTTACGCTTTAAGGCGTTAGAAACCTTTGTTTTCAGTTATTATTATATAGTTTTGATTTGAGAAAGGAAATTATTTTCAGAGATCGGTATTTACAGATTTAAGCTTTAAAGTATGATTTTAATGTTTTTCGGGGCATGAGGTAAAACCTCACCCCAGTATGTAACTATTATAGAGATACAATTGGAATTGACAGATACAGAGAGTATGTACACATGTTGAGGACTTAGGGGATGCTCTCAGATCCTCCAGACGGGCTAGGAGGACGGCGATACGTAACGCCCCTAGACCTCAATTTGAGCTTGGGTGGTAGCATAGATCCGCACCCCCATCTCCAGTTTGTGGCTTGGGGGACGGCGATACGTAACGCCCCAAGACCACTAGATTCTGAGACAGTAGTGGCATGCTTTGGGGGATGGCGATACGTAACGCCCCAAAATCATGGATTTACATTACTGGCTCCAGTTAGGCGTATGAGGGACGACGATACGTAACGCCCTCATACGTCCATGTTTTCATATAGAGATACAGATTTCAGAAAAGCTTTCAGTTTTCAGATTTCATACAGTTTTCAAAGTTTCAATACACAGATTTCGGAATCCAGATTTTTAGCAAACATTTTTCAGGACCAGATTTTAGAGACAGTTTTAAGAAACTGGAGTTTCAGAAATAGTTTTCAGAAAGATAAAGCTTTCAGAACAAGTTTGCATAAAAGATGTTTTTATTAAAAAATGTGGTTTTAAAATCAAGTTTTCATTTCAGATTTTAGTTTTAGTCCACTCACTTAGATCGTATATCGATCTAACCCCCCTCCAGTCTTTATTATTTTTGTAGGGATTCCAAGAGGATAAGCTCGGGAGGATGGATACTAATGTAGTCACTAGGGATTGAGGCCACCAGCATTAAGTCTCAAAGCATAAGAGTCCAGTTTATAGTCAAAGTAGTTTTATGCATTTGTTAGTGTCACACTAGTCAGTACATATAATCATTAAAAAGAGTTATAAGAAAATGATATTGTGAACATTCAATTATTTAAAGTAAAAGTATTTAAATTGTCCAGACAAGTTATGGTCTTCATGTATGATGTTGTATTTGAATAGTTTAGAATATAATCAGATAGTCAGAGGCTTATGGTGTTAGCATAGCTATCCCCTGCCGGTGACATCTCCCAGACCGGGGATGTTACATCTGTATATAAAAAGCCTGACGTATGGGGGCGTTACGTATCGTCGTCTCCCATACGCCTAACTAGTGCCAAAATTTCAAATCCACGACTGTGGAGAGTTTGTAAATTTGAATAATTCAAAAGGAAATAAACAAAAATAACTTGTCATGAATTAGACTGAGATACGTCTCGGGAGAGTAAACTCCTTACACAACTATTTCTGAACAATAATTCCACTTGGTTAGGTAAAAATTTGTTGTTAGTTTGTGTGTAGTTTAAAACACAAAATAAAATAAAATCAAAACAAAACATTTAGTTTTTTTTTTTTTTTTTTACACACAAAATAACAACAAAGTAAAAACAAAAACATAATAATGAAACATAAAGCAAAAACAAACAAGTCAATTATCCTCCAACCAAATTGAGACATTGTCCCTAATGTCTGAAAAAGAAGAAGTAGAGTTTATAAGACATCACCTGGTTGGCGTGGAATTGACAATTGAATCTACTGCTACCAAAAAGAAAAATTATAACATAAAACAATAAAAGAAAATCAAAACAGTAAATTGAAATGTAGTTGTGATTGTAGCTCACATCTTTCTCTGGTTTTACGTCGAGTAATGGCTTGAACGCCCTTTATGGGTCAATGATATACTTCACATCCAATTTTCTTATAAATTGGCAAATAAGGTCTTTTAAATTTAGATTCACGAGACTATAATGTTGTCTTTCTTTCTGAAATTGTGTATGCAAATTGTGAATTACTCGATGAACATGTCCACTATGATGCATCTCAAGCGTCAGTGATATATCATATAAAGACTCCTTACTCAAGCTATCTCTAATGAATTTAATTTTATCTTTGTGATTGTCAGACACATTCCTAAAGAATGACAACGAGTGTTACACATCCAACGTGCACATTAACAAACACCTAACTGTTTAGCTCTTTGTTTATTAGCATATGTGTTTTTCCCTAAACCAGACATGTGAGAAATGAAAGAGTCAGATGACTCACCTTCTAAGCAAACCCTTACCTTAATTACACAACGAATATCACTAGGAATACCATGGTTCATAAGAAGCCTCATTCTTTCGATGTATGCTTTTTAAATTTTCATTAGAGCATTTTGGGGAAGAGACGGAAAATGATTATGGAGTTTTGCTAAAGTTTCTTCAATGCAGTGATGGTTCAAGTCTGGAGGTATTTGTCATTCTTGATCACTTGTAAGAGAGGAAGAACTTCCCATATGATAAGTTTGTTTATCTCCAAGCAACGTATTCTTCAATTCTCCTGGTAAAGGCTTCAATTCCAAATTATGTGCTTCCTTATGTTTTTCTTCTTCCAGTATTCTCATTTCATCAAAATTATGATTATCTCCATCATTTTCCAATACCCATTTAGAATTAAGTAAAAAATTATTAGGATTATCCGAATCTGATTGCATATTTGATTCAATAAAATTATATGTATAAATTTATGTATGATCAGATAAACTTCCCTGGAAATATTCCTCCATAATTGGATCAATTAGATCCATGCTTTCGTCTCCATTGTCCTCATCGTATGGTTATTTGCACATGCCAAAGACATTAAACTTCAATGTCATATTACCAAAGGACAAATTCATGATTCCATTCCTACAATTCATTAAAGCATTAGCTGTTGCTAAAAATGGACGACCGAGTATTACATTAACTGACTTATAATTGTTTACTTCAGGTTGTGTTTCTAAAACAATAAAATCCACATGATATATGAATTTATTGACTTGAATTAACACATCTTCTACAATTTCTTTCGGTACTTTAACTGATCTATCGGCAAGTAAAAGAGTAGTTGAAATTGGTTTTAACTCGCCAATATTAAGTTATTGATAAATCTAAAATGGAAGCAAATTTACACTGGCTCCAAGGTCAAGCAAAACATGTTCAATTTTTTTATCTCTCCAATAATACATGAAATAATCGGACAACCAGAGTCTTTGTATTTTAAAGTAATATTGGTGGAGAGAATAGAGCTTACCTGTTCAGCTAGAAAATCTTTCTTTCTTATCTGATGTCTTCCTTTAACGGTGCACAAGCTTTTCAGAAATTTGGCAATAATTAGTCCAGATCTCGATTATAAAACCAGCCATATAGGCGGTAGAATAATTTGTCAATAATTAGTCCAGATCTCGATTAATTATATTTCATTACTATTTATATATTATAATATAAGTGAGAATAATCTAAACTTTAAATAATAAAAGTTTTACCCATTCCTCCAGCGGAAAGTAATTAGCTACCGATCCTATAATTAAAAACATACATAATTTTATTACTATAATTAAAAGACATTACAAGAAATTAAACACACAAGATACAATCTTCAATTCCTTAAGAGAAATCAAAGAAAGTATGAAAATGAAAATGAAATTATGGCTTCTATTTATAGGCAAAAATAAAGGCTTCCACCAATAACCAATGGAAAGCCATAATAAGAGTTTTAAGGTATTTAAAAGCAACCTTAAAATATGGTTTGCATTATAGTAGATATCTTATTGTTCTGGATACAGTGATACCAATTGGATATCTGATACAGTGCATTTCAAATCCACGAGTGGATTTATTTTCACACTTTATGGTTTTGCCGTTTCGTGGAAATACTCAATGCAAACATGTATTGCTTGGTCTACTATGGAGTTTAAGTTACTAGCATTAGACAAAGCAGCAGAAAAAGCAGAATGACTAAGAAATTTCTTAGAGGATATTCTAAATTGGATAGTGCCAGATATAAGCACACATTGTGATAGTCAATCAGTTATTGGGAAAGCCCAAAATACAATGTATAATGGTAAGTCTCGACACATACATAAAAGACACAATATCATAAGGTAACTACTCTCAAGCGGCATAATATTAATATATTATGTCAAATCAAATGAAAATATAGCGGATCCACTTACTAAAGATTTATCTCAAGAGCAAGTTGAGAAGTCATCGAGGGAAATAGGCTTGAGGCCTATAAATTAAGAATTGTCACTGTGCAAAACCAATCTAGCTGATTGGACATCTTAAGATCTAAGTTCAAAATGGACAATTAAAACTTTGTGCAATTCTAACCAAGCACTGTATAATTTTATACTCTTTCATATTCTTATAATAACGCATAGTGTTGTATGTTAATGTTAGGATAAACTAAGGATTTTAATGATGAGAAAAGTCCTAATAGAGGTAACGACATAATACCTTATACAGTAGATCACTTATTTCAAGTAAGAAGTGAGGTCGATTCCATGAGAATTTTAAGGCTAGATTTCCTAAATTACTTGATAAAGTCATGAGTAATGTTTGTGGCTCAATTGAACATAGTCGTAGAATGAGAGATGGTCAAAGTGAAGATGTGTGATGACTATTTTCTAGGTTTACACCAATGGCGAAACAGTTCAAGACTATGGAATTTTCCAAATAAATCCGATAATCATTTAATAAAAAAGGTTCGAGATGAAAGCTATCTATTATGATGCGGTTTTATTTCAAGGAATCTCTCTTAAGTGTCCACATTTATATTTAGAGAATTTTGGGTGATTGTTGGAAAACTCTCTAAAAATGACATGTATATTTATAAATTGTGTCGTTAGAAGACATATCCCTCAACATGTGTCCAAAGTAAAAGATTATAATCTTTGAGTTCAAAGAGTATATTGGAAGGTTATAATCCTTAAATGATTACATCCTTTAAGTTAAATGTGTCTTTATAAAGACAACCCTCTATGTCTATTTATAGGGTCAATGGGTTCTCATCTTTTCATTCAATTATTTCAATTCTTTCATAAGTCTTTAGACATAAAAGAGAAATTTAAAAGTTTAGAGAGTTTCCACAATTTTCAAGTTCATAGTTCTTGAAGAAAGGAGTGCCCCTTTGACTGGTGCATTCACACGCGTATAACGCAAGCGCACGTATCGTTCAAGTAGTATAAAAATATCGATCCCACGAGGACTTAATTCCTACTGTTGTTACTAATTATTGAATCTATTTATTTACAGGTATCTAATTGAGGGAGAAGTGAATTGATTGCTTTTGGTTGGTTGAATGTAGATTTGATAAATAAAATAAAAAAAGACACAAAAGAAAATACCAAGGAAAATAAATAAAAGACTCAAAAGATTTAGGGTCGTGACTCCACACAATATTATTAAAAAGATGAATTGACTCACTTATTTATGTGTAATAAATTAATTTGCTAACCTGGAACACGATGATATGCAAAAACCTCTTCCGATTGTAAGAAGCAAATACCCAGTATAACCCAATTGAACCATATTCCTATATCGACCACATACCTAGATTCATTAAGACCAAACTCCAATTATGGCTACCCACGCCTGACAGGTATATTCCTATCATGTAAGGAAATCTATTAAATGGTTATCTATCCTCAAGGAAGATCGTGATTTATTGAATCTAAGGCTGAAACCTAAAATCCCTATGTCTAGTTCATTTTAAGTTTTACCCCATCAATCTTATTAATGGCCAGTTAACAGGAAGCATTAAGTTAAGACTCAATAAACAAACTAAAGAACTACCAATAAAAAGAAAATCAATTATTAAGTGTGGATATTGTGTTTCATCACTTCCCTAGAATAAAAATAAAATACTGGGGTTGGGGATCCACTTTTACTATTTATAATTTACACATCTCCCTTACTATAATACAGAAATTAACGTGTGAAATTACCGACCAGCCATAAAGGCGGTATCCTCATTAAATTAGATTTTAATTAAGTCCGACCAGCCATAAATGCGGTATTATTATTTGTCCATAAACCAGCCATATAGGCGGTAATTATCTGTCACCTAAAGACCAGCCATATAAGCGGTGCCACTTTATGTCAAATAAATAAAACCAGCCAGTTAAGGCGGTAATCCTTTTAATTTGAATTATAATTTCCATATTATAATTAAGGGATATTAATCTAAATTAAAATAATAAAAGCTTCACCCTTTCCCCAGCGGAAATCTAACTACTAAACATAAAAGAAAAGAGAAGAAGAAGAAGAACTACTACTATTACTGAAAATAAAAATGCATAAATTAAATTACTAAAAATAAACACACAAGATGCAATCCTTAAATTCCTTACAAAAACCTAAGGAAAGCATGAGAATTACAAATGAAATGGCTTGGTATTTATAGAAAAACCTAAAGGCTTCCACCAATTTCTCCACCGATTGCTCCACCAATTGCTCCACCAAACATGGCACCAATATGGCACCAAACATGACACCAAAACATGGAAGCAGTGGAAGTTTGAAAATTTTTATTTTTATTTTTATTAATTTTATTTTATATTTTGAAAATGACTATAGTAATTACTCAAAATATACTGGATTGTTCATCAATTTCGTCCTTCCAAACTTCAGAATTCGAAAATATTTAAATCTTCAAAGTTGTAGAGCTTTGGGTCTTCCTTAATCTGAAACTTGAATCAGCTCAATCGGATATCAGATGAAAAAATTGTGGCCAAAATACGAAACATGCGCAAAACTGGAATTTAGGATTGCACTTAGTGACGCGTACAGTAAATTTTCGTTTTTGACATTTTTTTCTCCGATTTCATCGTTTTAGCCTCGAGTTGATTCCATTAAGTCCCAGTATTATTTTTATTTACAAAATAAACAAAAACATATCAAAACGTTCATAAAACTCGAGAAACTATATAAAATATTAAGTTAAATGAGTGAGAAATAGTGATATAAATACCACTCATCACACCTCCAAACCTAACATTTTGCTAGTCCTCGAGCAAAACACAAAATAAAATAACATAAAAATAAATTAAGCTAGCCACTTTCGTAGGGATCACGGTTGCATTTAGCGTATGCAACAAGCCTTTAAACCCCTATGTGTCCCTAGTGGACGAGTTGTAGTCTCGTGAGGGTTTACAGCAATGATACCCACAAACATTTTACAAAAGTAAAAAAAAGTAGTAAAACTAATGCACACAAAAGCAAAAAGACAAGAGAAAAGAGAATAAGGAAGTTAGTGACTAATCAAATGAAACTTATACTCCAAGTTACTAGTTGTTTTCTTTCTTTCTAAATTATTGAATAAGTAAATTCTTCGATTATTTTTACCATTCTCCATATACGCAGCCAACAAAATATTAATCAACTCATTTTTGCCCACAACAGTCACAAGTGCAGTTGAGAATAGGGTAATATTTTTGTCCTAAAGTTCTAATCAGATTTCACACTTTTTTGTAGCAATGGAATAATTTTTTTTTTCTGATTTTTCTGATTTTTTTTTGATTTTCTAATTTTTTTTTTTATTTATATACAATATCTTCCATTTATGTAACGAGTTTTGGGCTAGTGACTCCCAAACTAGTTGGCTTTAGGGCACTAGGTGTTAAGACACCCCTACAGACTTAATTACTCAGACTTCAGACATATATATATATTTTTGCAACATCTTCGATCCATGTAGCGAGCTTTAGGCCAGTGACTCCCAAACCAGTTGGTTTTAGGGCACTAGGTGTTAAAACACCCCTACGGACTTAATGACTCGGATCTCAGACATTTTTTTTTCACTTTTTTTTCTTTTTTTTTTCTTTTTTTTTTTTCTTTTTTTTTTTACTCCATTGCCATTTATAGATGCTTCCTCCAATTAAACTAGAGCACTGAATATTACAAACTTTTCAATTACAACTCATATCCGTATGTTACTATGCATATTGATAATACCTGCCAACTGAGCATATGAAGATCCATTTTAGTCAATTTTATGGAGAATCCACAAATTAAATAATTCAAAAGGAAATAAATAAAAATTAACTTATTTCGAAAATAGGCTTGAGATACGTATCAGGAGTGAGAACTCCTTACTCAGATATCTCTCACCAATTTCACCTTCTTGGTCAAAATAAAAACACAAAAATGCAAAATATTTTTGTAATTTTTAAAAATTTTATAATTTTTTTTTGTATTTTTCGATAAATTTTGGACTAAAAATAAAAATAACACAAACTAAAAACGAGATACTAATTAACTAATTCCCTCCCCCAAACTTAAATGAGACATTGTCCCCAATGTCTTAAACAATAGAAGAAGAGTTTAGAATTAGTACCTGGTCAGCTGCAATGCAGAAAAATAAAAGGTTCAGATCCAGATTTATCTTACTTTTTTTACCACGATCATCTTCGGACCATTTAATCTTGGAAAGGACAGGGTCAACTTGTGGTTCGAAGGCTAAGATTTGGTCAAGTAAATCATCGGCAGATCTGGCAGTGAAGATGAGTTCCTCTACAGGCTTTGACACGAACCATTTATCATAGCGTCACCAAGATATACACAAAGAAAGTCATAAAATCCATCAGCGTTAAGCAACCCAAGCGGTTTCTAGTGTATGTTTAGGTTCGCCAAAGATAGTACTGTAAAATTTCCTCCATTGTGCCCAAGCCTCCTAGCATAGCAATAAACGCATCAGCCCTGTTAATCATCTCTACCAATCTCTCGGACATATTCTGCACGATCAATTCCTCTCCGTTTGATGGTCCAATGAGATTTGCCTCTGCCAAGGTTTTGGGATGATTCCCAAAACGTGACCGCCACCTTCCTGAACGGTTTTTGAAATATTTCCCATCAATCCAAGATTGCCACCGCCATACACTAGGTGCATATTTCTCTCTGCTATGACTCGCCCCAATTCCTTTGCAGCCTCAATAAATTCTGGTTTATTACCAGAATTGGATCCACAGAAAACACAAATTCGCTTGATTCGCTGTTGTGACATTGCTTCCATTTTATCTCTTTTATTTGGATGTATATCTGGACGTGTCAAAGAAAGAAATGTAGAGTTGAATTTATAGAGCCTGAAAATGGGTGAGTAATAATTGATCTAGTACCTGACAAATGACAATTATTAGATGAACGTTAAAATAAATCGTGAAAAGTCAAAAAGTTTAGACCTTGTCGGCGAAAATAAAAGAAAATAACAAAAGAAAAGCAAATCAAAGCAATTATTAAGGCAACGGAATTGTGTACGCAATACTCCACTCGCTTAGTATAAATTCATCAGGATACGTCTCAAGAATTCATTCCTTACTCAGCCATCACTCATGAATTAGCTCTCATATTTGCTATTGCCAAACACCATTCCTTCTGTCTTAAAATGCTTCGTTTGTGCTTTTCCCTACAAAAATAACAGACAAAATTAAAAACTCTACAACATGTATACACAAAATATGAAAACAAAAATTATAATAAATTGCATGGGTTGCCTCCCTGCTAGCGCTAAATTTTTCGTCTTCAGCCAGACTTGACTGAAATCTATCTATCAAGGAGGTTTCAGTGTCATTTTGGATATCTCATTAAAGACAATCCCATAAGCGTTTCTTTTGAAGGGTCTCTTCCAACGGCAAGGTGGCAAAAATAATTTTGTCTCATTCAATGCTTGTGCCATCTTTTTATTCTTTGTCGCACCAGTGATTCCTGAAAAGAAAAAAAGAAAGTCAGGAGGTCTCGTATGGTGCTTGAATTTGAATGGAAGTTCTATTCTGTCAAGCTTCTGGGCGATATCTTTGATTTGTACTCCCCAAAACAGTGATGTTTCGCCTGAATTCACTGGATCTTCAATCAGGTCAGACATTTGCTCTTCCATTTGCTCTGTTTCTTGCTCCATCTTTTCTTCACAGATGTATTTGAAAATTTCCACATTCAACTCTTCATCTGTCATCTGTGAAATGCATGCTTCAAAATTATCAACCTGAGGGTGTAAAGAAATGTCAGATTTTAGGTCTTCATCATCTGATCTGGGTGAAATGATTGGCCCAGGTAGGTCATCTTCAAACATTTATGCAATGGATGCTCCAAGATCTTCATTTTGAGGATACATAATTCCATCCTCAATTGTTGATGCAGTTGGTACAAACAGCTCAGCTTCATCTTCGTCAGAATCTGAATAATAAAAATCAAATCGAGACTTTTCCGATTCGGGCTCTTGAACTGATACCTATGATTCTTGATTCTGCTCAGCCTCCTCTTATGCTGAAGTGTCATCGTGAAATGCTTGGTCATTTGAAAATGATCCTTGAGGTATGAAGTTCTGGTTTTCTGTTAATTGTCTGATCTGATCTTTCATTCTCTGTATGGATTCTGTTTGACTCTGAAGTTGTTCATCAATTTGAGCTGCCCGTTCTTTGAACCAATCTCTGAGCATGTGAAGTATCTGATCTTCCTCTGATGGTTCTGGTTCTTGAAAATCATAGGTGAATGGTGGATAAGATTGAAAATGTGATGGTACTTCGTACCATGAAGGATTTTGATAGCTCTGCCACCCTGGATTGTAGTTGTACTCGTAATGATATCTCGGGTGGTTACCATTACATATGTCACATCTCCTCATTGCGTTCTGTTGAGAAAATGTAGTATTACTTGGTTTTGGCATCCAGTAATAATTGTTGGGCTGGACAACGGGCCTCAAAAAACTGGACTGTTGCTCCCAGATGTGGGGTGTATCTTCTTGTAAAACACGTAATCTCTCAATCTCCCAGTAGTGTTCCATTTTTCCACCACCTGAAAACAAAAGAAAGAAATAAAAATTACAAATAAAAATAAAGAAAATTAGATACAAGTAAATTAGATAGCTTCAAAATTAATAACTCAAGAAATATAAGTCCCCGGCAACGGCGCCAAAAACTTGACCGGTGCATTCACACGCGTATAACGCAAGCGCACGTATCGTTCAAGTAGTATAAAAATATCGATCCCACGAGGACTTAATTCCTACTGTTGTTACTAATTATTGAATCTATTTATTTAAAGGTATTTAATTGAGGGAGAAGTGAATTGATTGCTTTTGGTTGGTTGAATGTGGATTTGCTAAATAAAATAAATAAAAGACACAAAAGAAAATGCCAAGGAAAATAAATAAAAGACTCAAAAGATTTAGGGTCGTGACTCCACACAATATTATTAAAAAGATGAATTGACTCACTTATTTATGTGTAATAAATTAATTTGCTAACCTGGAACACGATGATATGCAAAAGCCTCTTCCGATTGTCAGACGCAAATACCCAATATAACCCAATTGAACCATATTCATATGTCAACCACATTACCGAGATTCATTAAGACCAAGCTCCAATTATGGCTACCCACGCCCGACAGATATATTCATATCCTGTAAGGAAATCTATTAAAGAGTTATTTATCCTCAAGGAAGATCGTAAGTTATTGAATCTAAGGCTGAAACCTAAAATCCCTATGTCTAGTTCATTTTAAGTTTTACCCCATCAATCTTATTAATGGCCAGTTAACAAGAAGCATTAAGCTTAAGACTCAATAAACAAACTGAAGAACTACCCATAAAAAGAAAATCAATTATTAAGTGTGGATATTGTGTTTCATCACTTCCCTAGAATAAAAATAAAATACTGGGGTTGGGGATCCACTTTTACTATTTATAATTTACACATCTACCTTACTATAATACAGAAATTAACCGTGAAATTACCGACCAGCCATAAAGGCGGTATCCTCATTAAATTAGATTTTAATTAAGTCCGACCAGCCATAAATGCGGTATTATTATTTGTCCATAAACCAGCCACATATGCGGTAATTATCTGTCACCTAAAGACCAGCCATATAGGCGGTGCCACTTTATGTCAAATAAATAAAATCAGCCATTAAGGCGGCAATCCTTTTAATTTTAATTATAATTTCTATATTATAATTAAGGGAGATTAATCTAAATTAAAATAATAAAAGTTTCATCATTCCCCCAGCGGAAATCTAACTACTAAACATAAAAGAAAAGAGAAGAAGAAGAAGAACTACTACTATTACTGAAAATAAAAATGCATAAATTAAATTACTAAAAATAAACACACAAGATGCAATCCTTAAATTCCTTACAAAAACCTAAGGAAAGCATGAGAATTACAAATGAAATGGTTTGGTATTTATAGAAAAACCTAAAGGCTTCCACCAATTTCTCCACCGATTGCTCCACCAATTGCTCCACCAAACATGGCATCAAACATGGAAGCATGTTTGGTGGAAGTTTGACAATTTTTATTTTTATTTTTATTAATTTTATTTTATATTTTGAAAATGACTATAGTAATTACTCAAAATATACTGGATTTTTCATCAATTTCGGCCTTCCAAACTTCAGAATTCGAAAATATTTAAATCTTCAAAGTTGTAGATCTTTGAGTCTTCCTTAATCTGAAACTTAAATCAGCTCAATCGGATATCGGATGAAAAAGTTGTGGCCAAAATACGAAATATGCACAAAACTAGAATTTAGGATTGCACTTCGTGACGCGTACAGTAAATTTTCATTTTTGACATTTTTTTCTCCGAATTTCATCGTTTTATCCCCGGGTTGATTCCATTAAGTCCCAATATTATTTTTATCTGCAAAATAAATAAAAACATATCAAAACTTTTAATAAGGATGTGTATGGACAGTCATATTTTTGTGACCACAATCACATTTTCAGGTTTGTATTATTTGTGACATAACGACTTTATGGCTGATTTTGACCTTATTAAAGTCCTAACTTTAAAGAGTGTTTTTCTATGAAAGTTGTAGGTATGAACGTTAAATGTGTGTAATATTTTACAAATTGTGATTTAGATTTTGGATGAAGAATATATGAACGTTTGAAAATATCTTATCGATAATCATCATTCTCTTATAAATTTAAAACTCAATTTTTTTTTTCATCTTTTTTTTTATCGAAATATATCGACAATGATATTTGTTTTAAAGTTTAAGATTTCTATATCAATAATGTATATTTTTTTCTTAAAATACTTTATATTTTTTGATATATTTAATTTTTAAATTGAAAATTAGAATAAAAAGTCGTCAATTTTGGCTCAAAGGAGCATATGTTTTCATTTTTTATTTTTTTGAGTGGTAAACTTGTAATTACATTATTTGACTATGTATATTTATGTATTTTTACGTGTGGGTGGACTAAATGAGAAGTATCATTTTGTTGGGGCAATTATGGAACCCCAGGGTCGGATCGGTGTCCCGAGCAGTGGAAGTGGGTATAACCCGTGGATATAAAGTATGGTGTAATTTTAAATCATTTAATGAAATACTATATTCCTTTACGAGTGTATAGGAAAAAACCAGGACTGAATCGGAGTTCGAATGTTAAAAAATGAGCGAAAATAAAATCGGTGTATGAACAGTGCGAGCACTGTGCGAGTGAACAATGCGCGTGCACTGTTCATTTTGAACAGACTTTGCCTCTTTTTCTTTTTTTTTTATTTTTTTTTTATTTTTTTTCATTTCTTTTCTTCTTCAGCTCACTTTCCAGTTACCTGAAGAGATTATGGTATTTTACCTTAATCACTTCTGTTTCTCCTTAAACACTTCAAAAATACCCAAAATTAATTTTTAATTTCAAAACTAATATTAACACATATTATAGAATAAAAATCAAGATTTTCAAAATATCAAATATTTTTACAAAAATATAAATTTATTCTAAATATGCATTTGCGTAAATTTTGAATCCAATACACAAACCAAATTAGAATCCCAATAAGAAATATCTCGTGAACAATTCTAGGTCACCTAAAGGTGGTCAAGTGATTCTAGAATAGTAGCCATAACTCTAAGTTTTAATCTAGAGTTCCAAACTTTAATTAAATGTTTTATGTCCAACATGAACAACTTTGACTTAAAGAACATTCACATTTCAATAAATTTTCTTTATCATACAAACATAAAGTTTCATCTTTAATGTTTATTTTATATCCCTCTTTATCAAATATTGGCAGTGATATTATTTATTTGATAAGTGAGGGAACATAATAACAGTCATGCAAATCTAATTTACATCTATTTAAGAGATCTAGAACAACAGTCCATATGGCCATAACATCTAACTCTAAGCTGGATCTCTCATTTATTCAGCCTTTTTTAACCCTCATTTCATGTAGGGAATTGAAAATATGAGTAGGAATGCCAATGTCGAACACCTATCCACTATTTGGATCTAAAGCTAATAAGATGTCAATAATTGGAAAAATACAAAGTGTACCTGAGGGTCCTGCTTTTCCTTTTAGCTCTGGATAGTCTTTCTTCC
Organism: Zanthoxylum bungeanum; assembly: GCA_019454045.1. Taxonomy (NCBI): domain Eukaryota; kingdom Viridiplantae; phylum Streptophyta; class Magnoliopsida; order Sapindales; family Rutaceae; genus Zanthoxylum; species Zanthoxylum bungeanum. The sequence goes on along the minus strand of SKCR01001520.1, from coordinate 3,248 downwards.
AGTGTCCAGACTTCTTGCATTGTAGACATGGATCACGAGCTACATCACTCTCATATCAATAATACAACAAAATTACTCAGAAAACTACATTCTAAATGAATATAACTCTTAAATAGATGTAAATATTGGCAGTGATATTATTTATTTGATAAGTGAGGGAACATAATAACAGTCATGCAAATCTAATTTACATCTATTTAAGAGATCTAGAACAACAGTCCATATGGCCATAACATCTAACTCTAAGATGGATCTCTCATTTATTCAGCCTTTTTTAACCCTCATTTCATGTAGGGAATTGCAAATATGAGTAGGAATGCCAATGTCGAACACTTATCCACTATTTGGATCTAAAGCTAATAAGATGTCAATAATTGGAAAAAATACAAAGTGTACCTGAGGGTCCTGCTTTTCCTTTTAGCTCTGGATAGTCTTTCTTCCAGTGTCCAGACTTCTTGCATTGTAGACATGGATCACGAGCTACTTTTAGTTTTGTGCCTTTGCGCTTCTTGGAGTTTCTTTGATATCTCTCTTCTTCCCCATCTTGATTTTCTTGACTTCCCAGAAGTCTTTGAAGAGTCAGCTCCACCATGGAGATATAGTGTGGGGTTGCTGATTACGCCCAAAAATAACTTGCGGTTATCGCAGTATAGCTGGGGTGTCGATTCCTCAGAGAGATGGTTACAGGAATTAATTAACTCAAACAAAAACTTTAACAGTAACTTAAATAAATAAACTATAAAATTTGTAATTAAAGTAAAGAATAAATAAAACAATGAAAAGATAATAAAAGAATCAGCAGAGATAAACAGCAAAGCGTCGGGAATCCCCCTTGCATCAAACTCATATATTTAGTTATTAATTCCCGTTATTACTCAGTTGAGGGTTTCACATCTCAAACCAACAACCTGAAAATATTCAATTTTACGCATGTTAAATTCTAAGGTAATTGATGATTATTTTCCCTATGTTAACAGCACACAAAAGTTATTGTTACGAGTTATCTAACGTCGACAATATACCCTCAGGCAATACTGCTGCAGAAGACCAACACGCAAAATAACTTTACCAGTCACAACTGAGTTCGCAAACCACACATAGAAGAAACATGACTGGATCTATATGGGATTTGACAAAACATAATTTCTGGATTTAATAATCATAAGATAATAAAGAACAATAAAAATCAATTTTATTAAACGATTAAAAGGTACTTTTAGGAATCAAAAACACAAATATAGGAATTTAAATACAAGAATTCATTCCTAAATTTGCCTATGGGATTAGTTCTCTATAAAAGAAATAAAAATAGACTGGGATTAGAGAGACATATCATTCTGAATTATCACGGCTCCGCTTCCCAGCCTTTTGATTATTCTTCTCTACTCTCTGCACCAGCCTCTGCTTCTTATTCTCTCGGCCGCATCTCTCTCTTTTTTTCCTTATTTCTCTTGCGCAGCAGCCTCTAATAATACACGTTGAAAACCCACCTCATATTCACGCTGCATTCGGTTCTTTTTCCTTTTTAATATGCCGCTTCTTTTTCTTTTTATTTTCCAAAACATTAATTATTTTTCTTTTTTTCATAAAAACTTTCCAAATATGGATTCTTAATAAGTGCCCTAAGGACACTCATTAGCATTTCTCTTTTTTGTTTTCAATTTACACGCCCTTTGTACTTTGCGTATCACATGCAATATTGGAAACCTATTTCATTATTTTGGGGCCCACGTGGAAGCTTCATGCACAAAACAAGCAACTTTTCAATTCAACTTTTCAAGCTTCTTTCTCTTATCACGCTTTTCCCTTTTCTCTTTGAAGCTTCCACTTTCGTCCCTTGATTTTCCTTTCCGATTCTTACAAATAATAAAAAGAAAATTACTAAATTGGCTTAAATACTAAACACCTTCTAAATTAATATAATGATAAAAATTAGATAATAAAATATAAAATATAGAATTAAATACTTGACAATAAACCTGAATAAGTGATGTTTAAAGTGCATTTCCATATACTTATCAATTGCCTTTCTTCAAATCTTGCCCCGCCGTGCGTAGCATGTTATGAAGTTCTTCGTATGTGGCTTGCATCGAATGCATATGGAAATTTAATACAAAGCCAACATAAGAACCATACAAAGAAGACATAATCAAATTACGGTCCAATCGTTCATCAAACACAATACCCTGTCATTCTAGATATTGAATCTGGTCGATCATGTTTAAAACATATGTGCTGAAAGCTCCTCCCTCCTTGAGTTCAGCACGAAAAAACTCCTTAGACCTTCGATAAAGTTTCATCTCTTGATTTGCCTCGAACAACTCATTGAGTGTTCGCATGATGCTCCAAGCATCCGATACTTCAATATATTGTCTCAGCAAATCTGGAACCATCAATCCCAAGATGTAGGATTTCACCTTCAGGTTATCATCATTCCATCTATCAAAAGTTTCTCGCTCTTCTTGTAACATCCCTAATACGGGAATGTTACCGGCAGGCAACAGATCCCACTGTTGCCTAAGTCTCTAACTCATGAACTAGGACACTTGCTTTTATCTCTATGTTATGCAATATCAACTAAACCACACATGAAAACTTGTATACTTGAATCAACTTGGATGCAAGATCATAAATAGAAACTCATGCATATATACATGGACTAAAGTAAATATAATGTGTCAACAACATCACTCTCATATCATTAATACAACAAAATTACTCATCAGAAAACTACATTCTAAATGAATATAGCTCTGAAATGTTCTACCCGACGACTAGTGACTACAATGTAACACTTGTCCTCGAACTGGGTCTCCAAAACAGCATATGGACGTTACGTATCGCTGTCCCCCCATATGCCTAACTGGAGCCAGAAGTGAAAATTCATGACTTCGGGGTGTTACGTATCGCCATCCCCCAAAGCATGCCACTATTGTCTTTGAAATTGGTGGTCTTGGGGCGTTACGTATCGCCATCCCCCAAGCCACAAACTAGAACTATGGGTGCGGATCTATGCTACCCTCCAAGCTCTGAAACTAAGATTTAGGGGCGTTACGAATCGCCGTCCCCCTAGCCCTGATCTACGTGTGCACACGGTCTCTGATCGTCAATTCCATAAGTAAGAGCTGAGGTGGATTTTTCCCTCATGCCTCGAAAAATATAAAAAAAATATTGCTGATAAACTTTTAAAACTTTTAAATCAAATCTCATTTGACATGTAACTGAAAATTAAACAAGACTAATGCCCT
>SKCR01001519.1:0-35522 GCA_019454045.1 Zanthoxylum bungeanum | reverse complement strand
TGGTAATGCTTCGTGTTTGTACGTCGAAGTCTTCATTCGCGTTGACGTCATCAGAAAATCTTTTATTCGACCAAGTCCCAACATCTCCCCTTTTTTGATGATGGCAACCCCTTAAAACTTGTTGATACTTGTGAGCTTCTTGGAGTCCAAATTTGACAATTTTGCTCCCCCATCAACATAGCTCCCCCTCAATGTGTGATTGTCTTCAAAAGAGCTCTATAATACTTGGACAAACACATTAGTACATTTACTCCCCCTTAAACCAAGGGTGGGGGTAAAATAAGTGTTTATCTCATTTCTAATATTTCCCCCACTTGACATTATCAAAAAGTGGAGAAGCAAAATTAAGTTCTAAAATGATATATCAATATATGTGTGCAAAAAAAGATAACAATTTTAAAAAAAAATATGCACATTTGGCATTTCCCCCTTTTTGCCATAAAAAATCAAAATTCATGCATAAAATAGTATTTTTCAAAAGATAGATTCCATGAATACCATTTACAATTAAGAGTATCTAATCATGATTTCTCCCCAATTTGATACCAATTAAAAATATATCAATAAATTCATTTGAATATCTATCACTTGAGCATTCTTTCAAAATGAGTCATTATATATCATGATACCAATTAAAACCAATGACTTCAATGCATTTTAATGATTGTCTTCTTATGAATATCTTACCAATTACTAAAAAATCAAAATTCATGCTTTGGCATGATTATTCAATTATGTTCTAATACATACATTTCATGATATTCATCTAGATTATGCTAATTTATATGCATTTCATTTTCAATCAATTAGTTCATATGGCAAGGCAATATTCAATCAAGTGATCACATATATTGCATTTAACTCAATAAATTTCATGTGATACCAATTGAAATAGAATAGGGGTTTAAATATATGATTAAGGCACTTAGTGATATCAAATGAGAATCGATACCAATAGAAGTTTAATACATTGCCTAATCACTTTGTATGCTTTAAAAATATTTTAACCAAGTGAAATATGCATACATATAGAAATTGGAGGAAACGGTACCAATGTTTCCGTGAATACGGAGTTTTACCTTTACCGTTGTGAATCATCATCTCTTTGAGCTTTTGGGATCAATTTTGCAATTTCTCTTTAAAGGTTCCATTCCCAAAGCTCCCCCTACAAAATTTTCAATTACACTTTGGTACCCAAACTTTCTTGGGTCCATTGGGGTTAGTTTTGATTCCTTGAGGAATCCATGCATTTTAATCACATTCTTATACATGCATTCAAAAATTTTTATGTCCATTTTCATTGCAAGCATGACATGTGACATTTTCATCTATTTCATTCTTAGCATGAGAATATGCCTTAACAAAATAATTCTTCAAAAATTTTCTTTTAATATAAGGCCTATATCCTAATCCTTCTCTTTTAAATGCACATTTTTGGGATCCAATAAGCATATTAAAATTTTTATGTCCCAATGTGAATTTGCTAAGTATGTTTTGCAAATCTACAATCTTAGTATTTAATAAGACATTTTCATTCAATATAGATTGGCAATCGCATGTCTTAGAGCTAGATGGCATATTTGATATGACATTTTCAAGTTCTAGCTTTTTAATCTTTAAACATGCATTTTCATCATTCAAGCATGCAATTTCTTTTTCATGTTTAGCCTTTAAGCTTATCATATCATTATCTAAACATGAATTTTATCCATACTACTTGCATGTTCAATTTTAAGTGTAGCATGCTCATTTTTGATCAATTTTAATTTCTTTTTAAGCATATCACATAATTCTTTTAAACCATTAAAAGCATCAAGTAATTCAGAATTGTGTACCTCTTCTTCTTCGCTCTCTTCTTCAATTTCAAATTGGATGTCTTCATCCGTGATAGCCATAAATGCTATTGATTTTCTTTGACTTCAACTTCTTCCTCCTCGGATGAGCTTGAATCGCTATCACTCCAGTCCAGTTGAAGTTGCTTTCATTGCCTTTTCTTTGATTTTCCTTTCATTTTCCTCAATGGACAATCGGTAGCTATGTGACCCGGTTTGTTGCATTCATAACACACACATTTTCTTGTTCTTCCGCGGCCATTTTTCTTCTTTCTTTTCGTTTGCCTTTGATTTTCCCTTGAGTTTTGCGGATTGAGAAGCTCCTTTACTTATTAGTGATGCTTGCCACTTCATCATCGCTATCTTCTTCTTCACTTGAACTTGAGTCGACTCTTTTTCTCGCTTTTAAGGCCAATGACTTTCTTGTTCTTTTCTCATCTTCCTCCTTTTTATCCATTTTGATCTCCATTTCATATTCAAGCAATTTACCCGACCAAATCATCCATCTTCAAAGTGTTTATGTCGTTTGCTTCTTTAATGGAGGAGGTGTGAGCTTCTAAACTCTTTCGGGAGAGATCTCAAAATTTTCTTCACTTGCTCCGATGTCCCGATGACTTTTCCAATGCTCCCAAATGATTGATGATGACCGTAAACCTAGAAATCATGTGATCAATTTCTTCCCCGGATTCCATCTTGAAATTGTCCAATTCGCACATGAACCGGTTGATCTTCGATTCCTTCACTTGACTTGTGCCCTCATTGACCATTTCCAAAGACTTCCATAAATCATATGCGTTTCCATATTCCGGAAGCTTGCTTACTTGATCCCGATCAATGGCACATAGGAGTTGGTTGAGTGCCTTAGCATTTTGTGAGGCTAGTTTCACATCCTCAATATCTCATTCTAAACTTGGTTTTGGAATATCAACATGTTGCTATCCTTCTTTGTTGGCCCTTTTACACCTCGTGTGATAACCAAATAGATGGCGAATCATTGGCTAGGAGATAAGTCACAATTCTTGACTTCCAATAGTTGTAGTCGGTTCCGGTGTAAAACGGAGGTCTAGTTGTTGAATATCCCTCGGCAAAATTTGATGATTTGCTTGTAAGGCCATGATCTATTCTCGGACGGTTAAATCTTGTAGAGAATACCTCGCTCTGATACCAACTGAAAGTACCTACAAGCAATAGCGACAAAGAAACTCTATACCCAAGAGGGGGGGAATTGGGTTATCGCTATAAATGCGGAATTATAAAATCTTTGCCGATTTTAAGCTCTTATTACCAAGTGGAATTTTAGGTAATTTTCTCTATTCCAATTAATAGCCATATGCAAGTTTCTAATCAATATTATAAATGTAATCAAACTTGCAAATAAGTAAAAGTTAAGGGAAAGAGAAATACAACACCGCAACTTGTAGTGGTTCGGCCAAACGTGCCTACGTCCACTCCCCCAAGCCTCGCTTGAAGATTTCCACTAAAATCGAGTTTTCCGTGGTTCACTCGTAACCAAGAGTTTTCCGCCAATGCGCACTCCGAACCCTTTTACAATTTTGAGTTTTGTTCGTAGGTGCACTCACAACCTTTACAATTTATCCAAAAAATGGGATTTCACAAATCACAAGTGTTTTTGATAAAGAAGAATTAAAACACACTTGGGCACTCACAAATAATAAGAAGATTGTGTGAGAGTAAACCCAAGTGATCTAAGCTCACTAAATGATATGGAAGATGTGTGTGTGAGCTTGGATGAGTGTTGTTTATGAATATGAAGGTGTATATCACTCTTTGTTTGCCTTAGAGAATGTATATGAAGGTTTTCTAGATCTCTGTCTAAGGCAAAGGAGTTAGGGTTCTATTTATAACAAAATGCAAAGCTTTCCCCAACTTACAACGAGACCGGCGAGCAAACCGGCGAGGAGACCGGCATGCCGGTCTAGGGTTCCAACGGCTCCTAACGTTTAAAAAACTAGCTGTTAGACCGGCGAGCAAACCGGTATGGAAACCGGCAAGGAGCTCCCTGGTCCAGAGAGCATGATTTTCTCAGCCAAAACCGGCATGAAAACCGGCGAAAAACCGCATGGAGCTCCCTGGTTTCAGCTCCCTGTTTCAGTTCTGATGACCAGTCAAGACTGACGACACTTGGTATTTTGGCCATAACTCTCTCTAGAAATTCCAAATCATGATCCGTAAATTTATACATAAACTAGACACATAGATCTAGCTTCTGTAAAAATTCAGCTCCAAAAACATTAAGATGAATTTTATGGAATTTTTCTAATGTGACATGAATGCAGAAAACGCACATATGAGCATGTTGTACTAAAAAGGCTCTAGCAAAAGTTCTATGCATCAGAATTGTATTCCGTTTGAACCGTAGCAAACTAGAGACATATATCTATCTAACGGTATATCATTTGAAGTTTAATTCAACCGTTTGATAGTTTTTAGAAGATCATTTGCCGATGCACTTGTGCATGAAGTTCATTTTGGTGCAAATAAAATGCAAATGATTCTTTTAGCATTCTAAGCCATTTTAAATGCAAGTGATGCAAAATGTATGATTCCTAAGAGCTTTAGATCACTTGAGTAAACTCACTTACAATAAAATTAGCTCTTAATCATTATCTTCGATTTGTCGCTACTCTTCATATTCTCTCGCTCTTCACCTCATATGCTTCGACACTTTTTGTAATGTTTCGTGTTTGTACGTCGAAGTCTTCATTCGCGTTGACGTCATCAAAATCCTTTTATGCGACCAAGTCGCCAACATAAGGGTGGCAAAAAAGATAGCCCGGCTCGGGCCCGGGCCCGGCCCGGCAGGGCTTTCCTATTTAGGCCGGGCCCGGCCCGGCCCGGGCCAAAATTTAAAAAAAAAAAACATAAATAATATATTTGTTTAATATGCTTGTATCATTTTTTTATTTTTAGTATTTAAATTGTTAATTTATCAATAAAATTTGTGATTTATTTATAAATTGTCTTTATATATAGTGTAAATATATTTTATATTTGTATTTTTTTTAAATTTTTTTTTTAAATTCGGGCCTAAAAAAAAGCCCTGGCCCAAGCCCGGCCCGACCCGTAAGTCACCCGGGCCCGGGCTTTTTTTTGGTTGGCCGGGCTAGGGCCGGGCTTTTACGGCCATTGCCACCCCTACACATGCTATGATCTTTCATCAAATACATGAGCACGTTGTGAGACTCATGCCAACTAATGAAGTTATCTTCTTTACCTATAAGATGGCAACACAATTCACGAAATGAGGGAGAGGTCAGAGCTCTCAAACTTGAGCTCCTAAAGCTTCATACTCTCTAAACACCGGCTATCGCCCTCACGGCAATCAACAGAAGCCAAGGTAACTTTCGACCTTGTTCTTCTATTATTTACAGCTCATTTCATACTACTGACTTGAGCGTCGGAGTGCCCCCGCACCCACCACACCGGTGGGTAGTCTGCTCCCGCTCACTCTACCTTTGTTTTGCAGGATCGCTAATGCCCCCTACCTACAAATTCTGATTGTGGACCTCGCCGAATTCCAGCGTCCACATATATATATATAATAAATTTTTAAAATAAAATATTTATTAATTTTTTTGCCCCCACTTGCCCCTTAGTGGATATGCCACTGCTTGGATCCCCTTCAAAAATCCGCATTTACCCCTCACCCTAATATATATGTAATACTATTTTATACTGACATTAAAAAATCAACTGAAAGTTATATTTCAATCAGAGAAAAAAAGTTTTTTAATTTATTATCACATATAAAACACTAATTCCATCTATCTCACCAGCAATTATTAGCTCCTAGCAATCGTGGTAGTGGCACCATGGTGCCATGCATGTATAAATAATATTGTGTAACAAATTCGATAAATTTCGTAGAAATTATAAATCTGCCAAAAAGAATATCCATTGAGTCCAAAAAAAATTGTTATCTCTTGATTTTTTTTTTTTTTTTTTTTGAATGTTAGGGTAACAGAATTTATATCTAAATGCTAAGTTGAGTTATATTAAATTTTTCATTATTTTATATTAGGCGTGTTTAAATAATAATATATAATTTAAATTTTAATATATTTAAATTATTATCCAAAACTATCAAAAAGAAAAAGAAAACCCCTCAAGTCAGCACCAAATACACGTCCTAAGGTAATAGGATTTTATGAAATTTTAAGAGAATAAGTGATAAAAGTTAATTTTAATGGAAGAAAATGTAGCAATCTCCGTGAAAATAAGATCACCTATATCTAGTGAGTTATGTGATACATGCATATAAAATTCTATAAACCTGTTTTTTTGAAACGTTTGCTTAAGTGGAGTAGATAAAATATTCGACTGTCACAAATTTTTATAAGAAATGCACATTTTGAACTCGAACCTAAGACCTGATAATTAAATCATAAATTATTTGCTACCAAATCACACTCCTTGAGAATATAAAAATCTATAAACACTTGCACATAAACACTAAAAAATTTCACTACAAGATTAAAAAAATATTTCACTATTGAACAAAAATAAATGTTTATTTTTGGTTCTTATTTATATTTTTATATTACACTATTACATGCACGTATCAATTTTTTTTGTTATATATATAAATGACCTGTCGTTTATATAAGCTGTGGCAAAAATTTCCCAAAAACCTTCTCTTAATCCTAAAGAAATACACAACAATGGAATTGTTTGTTAAAATATCTCCTCATTTTTCAAAACCTTTATATCGTTAACTACTAATTTTCTATTATTTTTTTTCTAACATTTTATCATATAAAATTTAATTTATTCCTCATCTTATTTTTTAATCAAAAGTTCATGGTGTGTATGGTGGGGATAATAATATGTGGACGCAGATACGGGTATTATTTGTGCGGTTTTTTCGAATCTAAAATTTTATTTTAAAAATCAATCATTTAAAAGCGGACATGTATTTGTATATCTTGAATATGACAACAGTTGTTCTCCAGTAAAATTTTGACACATAAGTCCGTTGACCAATGTTGACCTTTAAATTTGGTATTTTGAAAGGGTAAAAGAGAAATCAGCAGCAAAGATGTCATTTTATTAGATAAACCATAGTTGTCTTGTAGCTATGATGTGTTAAAACCAATGTTTATAAATATATATATATTAGTTTTTGCCCGTGCCTACGGCACGGTGTTACAGTATTTGGCCCGTGCCTACGGCACGGTGTTACAGAATTAAATGATTTTATTTTTTAATTAAATGATCGTGCCGTAGGCACGGTGTTACAGTATTTGGCCGTGCCTACGGCACGGTGTTACATAATTAAATGATTTTATTTTTTAATTAAATGATTTTATTTTTAACTTTCTATTTTTTAATTTGAAAATTTGAAAAATTTTGACCATTTCCATCAATCAATTCACTATCTTTCCTCCGATTACCAATGAAATGATCTGGGCCGTCAATTAAGCCACGTAAAGAGAGTCGTTTGATACACTCTCTTTCCTCCAACACCATTCTCCTTTATTTTATATATATATATATATATATATATATATATATATATATATATATAAAGAAATTGGAGGGAAATTAATTCCCCATTTTTTTTGTGGCCAAAAACAATAACACAATTGTAAATTGATGTAAATGGTCCACCAAACTTGTTTTATTCCTTCCCCCTTTTCTCATTATATAAATCCTAAGTTCAATATATTTGTAAAATATAAGTTATTGTCTAATTATACTCAATTTCATAATTATTTATTGGTGAGTGTTTAATTTGTAATAGGGATATATCATACATTAATCATTAATTTATTTATTGGAATTATCTTCATTTACTATAAATAATTTTTCATTATTGATTAGTAAAAAAAAAAAAAGGTTATTATCATTTTACTACTTCAAAAATTGAGAAATAATATATGTATACAGTAAGTATTGGGTATAATATTTTACTATTATATCATTATAAAATTTTATAATTTACTATTATATTTTTTCAAAACTTTACATTTTACTATATTTCAAGATAGAAATATCACATTTTACTATATTTTTTTATTAATAGAGTAAAATGTAAAATTTTGTGAATTTATAATAATGAAATATTATTTCTTACACACATTTGTTATTTTTTTAATTTATAAAATAATGGAATGATATATATGATATATATATATATATATATAAGTTGAGAAATAGCTTCATTTTTAAACTGTCCACGTAAGCGTTTTTATCTTTAAGACTGTTCACGAAGACGATCATAAGTTATTAATATTTAATATCAATATTATTAATATTTAAATTGAATTATTAATATATAACTCTTCACATTCTTCCTCCAAAATTTTCATTTTCCAAAATTATTAATTATTAAAAATATGTTAATTAAATAATATTATTTCAAATGAGTTATTAATATTTCAACTTTTCATATTCTACAATCTCAAACATTTCATTTTCCTAACTCTTCGTTTTCTTAGATTATTAATGATTGAAAGTTTGTTAATTAAATGTGTATTTATTTCAAATGGATTATTAATATTTAATTTTTCACATTCTTCATTAACTCTCACTTATTTATTACTCCCTCCGTCCCTTTTTGATAGGCCACCTTTCTATTTTTTGAAATCCCAAATTATAGTCCAATTTCTTTGTTTAGAGAGAGTTAAATGAAGAAATTTACTTATATACCATTATTTAATAAACAACTTTATTGAATTTAAGTGAGATTGTGTTGTGTTAATGAGAGGTATATCAGGAAAATATTAATTTTTTTACCACATTAATCATGTTCCCTTATTTTGTTTGGAAAAATACCAACGGCCTATTAAAAAGGGACGGATGGAGTAGTAGAAGTTTAAATGCATAAATTATATTAAGTTAACTATAACATTGTACCTAAACTAGTTAAATCTATACTTGTACTAAGAGATTTATTATCGATCAATAAAAAATTATAAAATGGAATAAGTTAATAGTTAATATTTGTTAATTTAAGAGAATATTAAAGAAATTACACTGTATGGAAAAATATTATTAAATATACGATATTAATTTTTTTTTTTTACATTTGATATATATCATATTTGTCTTTAATAAGACAAATCGCGTCAGAGTTAAATATTTTTAAACCTTCTTATCGCGTCATATGACGGCTTCATATTAAAGTTATAAAATTAAATTAATAAACATATTAAATAAAAATACATATTATAATTTTATAATAATTCTATTATAACAAGAAAACGTATTATAGTATTCTATTAAAATAAAAATAAAAACACTATTAATTTATTTACAATTAACCTAATCTATACAATTAATTTTTTTATTATAAAATTATAAAATTAAAATATCTTTTACAATTATTTTTTATTATTTATCTATATCTATATAATATATATATATATATATATATATATAATTTAAATATTTTTAAGTCTCTTCACCGTGCCACATGGCAGCTTCATATTAAAGTTATAAAATTAAATTAATAAATCTATTAAATAAAAAATCACATTACAATAAAAATACATATTATAATTTTATAAGAATTCTATTATAACAAGAAAATATATTATAGTATCCTATTAAAAAAATACTATTAAATTATCTATAATAAACCTAATCTTTTTAATTAATTTTTTATTATAAAATTATAAAATTAAAATATCTTTACAATTATTTTTTATTATTAAAATATTAAAATAATAAATTATCAACATAAGAAACTATTATAATATAAAAACATAATCTACTATTAAAGTAAGAAACATATTGATTTAATTAATTACTTATGATATTTTAATTTATTATTATTAAATTATAAAATGGAATAAAGAAACAAATTATAATAAGAAAACATATTATAATCTTTCATTAAAATAAAAAACATGTGTGGTATTTAATCTCTATAATTAACATCTACAATTAATTTTTTATTATTAAATTATAAAATTAAAGTATCGTTACAATTAATTTTTTTATTAAATAAAAATATATTCCAATAAAAATACATCTTATAATTTTATAAGAATTATTATAATAAGAAAATATATTACACTATCATATACAATTAAAAAATACTATTAAATTATAAATTAAATTAATAAATCTATTAAATAAGAACTTTATTATAACAATAAAATCAATTATACTATCTGATTATTTTTGAATAATATCACAGATAATCAGACAAAGAATATATATAAAATAGTTAAATATTTTTAAGTTTTCTTATCGTGTCACATGACACTTAATCTCTACAATTAATTTTTTTATAATATATTATAATAAGAAAATATATTATAATCTTTTATTATTTGTTATTTTATTTTGAATTATTTATAGAAGTTTTTTTTTTATTTCATGATTTTTTTTATTTACTGTGTTTCATGGTGCATATTCTGACTATTAGCTATTGTACAGTGAATTATAAATATTATTTGAGAACTGAAAGACAAACGAATGAGACATAAATATTATGTGTAAGTAAATTAATTGTCTCATTTATACAATAATATATAATCATTTGATCAATATGCTGCCAAGTTAATATCCTGCCACGTGTCATGTTCCTCCAAGTAAAAAATAACGAATGGGAAAAATCTAAAAAATTCCAACGGACGTTACAAGGAAGAAGAAGAGGATTGACTTGAACAACAAGTCATGGCTTTGATTTCTTATTTCAATGAAACTGATCGAACCCACGTGAACATATGCCACCATCTTCACAAAAATGGACCCAAAATTAAACCTTGCAGCAACTTTATTCATTATAATAGCACTTGTTTTTTATGTGTCAGCTGCATATGTGGTTCGAAATCTTTGTTTCTTTTGTTGTTTGAACGGCTTCTGTTTTTGTTGAGACTTAAATGGTTGTTTTGTACTTCTGTTACATTCTGTTGTGTTTGTGTGATTGTAGATTTCTGAGCCACCGAACATTTCTCCGGCGCCGGCACCAAGTGGTGGCTTGGTTGATAAGAAAAGTGTTTCAGTCGATGTAAGGACCGCCGGAGCTTGACTGGGTGCCTTCGATTTTCACCAACTGGTAAGTTTATGTTTTGATTGACTGTTTTCTTTGAGTTCATAATGGACAAATATAATGTCAAATGAATGTGTGTATTCAAATGGATTCCTTAATTGGACAAATATAATGTCAATTGTATGTTTAAACGTTTCAGTTTTGTGATGCAAGCACTGTTGAGTTTCTAATATAGGTCCCAAGAATCATGAAATCAAGTATAAAAACGCATGAATATATCAAAGGAATAAGGCGGAAACATTACTCACATAGATCGGTTTTGTTGCGAAGAATAACAAGACCATTTTCCTCCTTGTTGAAGCTCGGTTTGGCCTCCTTGAACAGCGGGGACTGCTCGGTTTTGGGCTGTGATGGCTCCTCCAAAATCGGCCATTGAAGACCTCCATTGAAGCTCCAAGCTTCAAGCTCCAAAAATGGATTCCAAGCTCATAAATTCGTTTCCCTATCACCTATGTATAACCCAAGGTGTGTGCTAGCACTTCTTCATCTTCCTTGCTTCTCTCAAATTCGGTCCAACCATAAATTTGGTGAAGAAATCGGCTTGAAGCCGTGAGAAGAGGAAGAAGAAAAGAGAGGGAGAATAGAAATGCGTAAAAGAAAAGTGGAGAGAGAGAAAGAAAAAGAAATGTGTTTTGTTTTTTTTATAATTTCTAAAATTAATAAAAACCATTTACCAATTCTTTTTACTTTCCATTAAATGCTAAAGTCAAAAAGTAAAAGCAAAAGTTGCTTTTTCAACTTCTACATCAATCACTCAAATCAAGTGACAACATGTCACATCACTCAAAGTGACATTTGATTTGACGCTTGATGTGACTTGCGATTTGACGTACGATTTGACTTACGTGCCGCACTCGAATTCGAAATGCGAATGCGCTCGCAAATAATCCCGGGCTCGGGTTCGCTAATTCCAAATTAACGAATTTTCCGTCGCGTCGTAATTAAATGATTACGCCTAGCGAAATCACTATTCACGTCGCTAACGAATTAATTCTAAATTAATTCGTTCGCCCGAATTAAAATCCAATTTTAATTTCGCGTCGAAATCCAATTTCTAATAATATATCAAATATATTATTTTATCGATTAATTTCAAATTAATCGTTCTCTCTCTTTAATTAATATTTTATCCCAGATAAAATATCTCCGTAATTAATCCCAGATTAATTAAAGTGCGAGTCATACATCATCGGTGAATCTTCAGGAAGCGACCCATGAGATCCCGGATATGTTGGCAGTAAATACGGTCGTCGGACTATCCGAACACGTAAGTATCTCGTACTACGTTTATACCGATTTACAAGACAAGGTTGGCTTCTAGCAAAGCGTCATGCCTACCCAATTCTCCAGAAATATTCTTACAGGAATATATAGATCTGTATCAAGCGTAGTATACCGTAGTATTGTGTATATCAGCCCAGTATCGGATAGTCACGTGCTAGGGCTGGGGCTGGATAAGTGTCTGCCCCGTCCGAAGCACATGTCGGATGTCTGGTAACTAGTCTCTATAATCGGATATACATGACATTGTCATAATATCCCGATGGCCGGCCAGCACTTAAGAGCACTAATACCGTATCATGCGTGACATCATCTCCACTATGACTGAAGTGATACTTCCGTCTTGACATCACACCCAATACATTACGACTCTCTGATAAACACAGAAGTGGTGTACGCAGAACCGGTTAAAGCCCTGTACCACCAAGACCAAAGTCTACCGATTATCGCAAGTATTAGCGATGTAAGTCTCAGGTTAAGACTATACACACCTACCTTGATTTCGGCCTCCCATAGACACATAGTCATAATACCAATGGGATTCCGAGGGGTCTATCCAGAGCGAAGCTGTTTCCCGTACCATCGGTGAAACACAACCTCCTATCGCACTTGCATAAGTATCATATACTTATATATATGAGACCTATGTCGTTGTGCCCTCACAACGCGCACAAGTGCAATACTAGCTTATTCCGCATTATCGATGTCCTGTCTCGATAATACTACGACTAGGGATATTTAATGATTAATCCTTCGGGGACTGATACTGTCTCATATCATTCTCAGTCGAGGAACTAATCATAGGGACCTCTCTTCATTTATATATCTAAGGTGATCTAATCACAAATGATGAGAGTACAATCTCCTTTGTCACATAGTTAATTTGTACAACAACATCGTGATCTGTACAAATAGTGACGCTATGGGTCATTTTGTCCAACAAGCACTCATTAATTGGAGAAAATTTGAAGTATGAACGAGTATGTGCTTGTCTCCCCAAAACGTGTGTGGTTTGGTGACAAATGACTTAGGACTTGATTGCTAGATTCAGGAGTGTATTTCTTTGTAAGAGCCTAGGGCAGCCGGGATTTTACATGCTCTGCTTAAATCCGGGTCAGAATGTGATTTTGTCTAAGTAATTAGTATTGAGCATTTAGTCAGGGCTTAGTAGGATGACAATCAATCCTTAAGTAGAGGGAGGAATGTTAATTGATGCTTGTTGCATTGCAAAATCAATATGAAAGGAGTATGATCTATGCCAAGCTAGGTATCCTTTGATATGACTTCAAGGTTCTCACATTAGAATATGGTTGATTAATTTGATAATGCCAAAGTTCTGGGCCATTGAGCACACGAGACCCTGATTTTTTGACGATGTGTACTTTGCTCATTATTATGCTTTAAATTGAGATTAACTGTTGATGAATTGTGATTTAACTTAAAATATTAGAACATATCAATCACAAGAATAATTTTGGTGACCGGAACCGAACCGAACGGTTCTGATTCGATTCCAGTTCCGGTTCCATTCTGGTTTTCTTTTTTCTTTTTAATTTTAATAATGATTTTTTTTTTAAAAAAAATAAACAGTTCCACAACCGAACGATTCCAGCAGTTCCGGTTCAAACCACTGGAACCGAACGATTTCTGTTCGGTTAGGGGAACCCTAATCGAACCGAAATATTCCGGTTCCGGAACCAGAACCGATTGGAACCGGAACCGCCCGATTCCAACCGGGTCGATTCCGGTTCCGAACCGGAATTGTGGCGGGTCTACTTTACATATAGTCGAGACAAATTGCTAAATCTTTGAGAGTCTCTTATCTTGTTCAAGTGGCTTTAGCTTTCTTTTGTCTTGGCTCCATTGATTTCTCGAGTAATGTGTACTTCCCTTGGGAAGAGGCTGTCTAATGAGTGACTCTTGTTTTAGTTTCCATTGTCAGCTAAGTTCTGGTGCACTTTAAACCCTAGCTTTCCAAGGACAGTGCTTAACTGTATTTTCCTGTATAGCTCCTGAAGAAGCATATCTATTTGTCAAGAATGATGGACAGAGCCCTCTGACAGTCAATGTTACAATTTCACATCCTGAGATGACATTTTCAGAAATAGAAATTCCCAAACTAGGAACCAAAAAGGTTTGTTTACATAGTATACGCTATTTATTCTTGCGTGCCACAGTAATAACATTATATTACTGCTGTTTCAGATCAATATCTCGGACAGTATTAGTGGAAGACCATTGATAGTACTAAATGCTGGAAATGGGGAATGTGTAATTGGATGGTCAATATCAAATAGCAACATTTTGAAGCAGGATTTGTTTTATACCACCCCCAGAACGCATATCTATGGAGTATATCTATTACTTTTAACAGTTCTGATCACTGGAGTGACGTGGGCTTGCTGTAAGTCCAGGAAAAGTGGGCGGGAGGGTGCTGGAGCGCCATATGAGGACCTTGAAATGGCGAAGCCAGAATCCCTTGTAGCTGGCCATGAGGAAACAGTGGAAGCATGGGATCAAGATTGGGGCGATAAGTGGGATGATGAGGTAAAGGCAGATAAGTCATTGAGTGCAGATAAAAAGGAAAATGGATCAGCAAATGGCTTAACTTCAATGTCTCCTGTTAAAGGTCTCTGGAAAAAACGACTGGAATGATTAGATTAAGAGTAGATAAATGCTCTTCCATTGAATCGGAATAGGGAAAATAAACAGAAACATCAGATAAAAGAAAAAATATATTGCAGATTTACAAAACAAAGTAGTAGGAAAAGGGGACGAAAATAGAAAGTGACTGTTAAGTATTCATTATACTGCAATGATGTTAAGCAAGTGGAGAAATTGGATCATAAAAAGAATTTTGGTTTGTACTTGTATTCCATTATGATATGGAGGTTATATGTTCGAGTCGTGAAAATAATATCTTTGTGGATAAATAAACGTAAGACTGCGTATATATTGAATCCTCTTCAGAACTCACAATGTAAAAAAAACATCGTGAACTCGGTAATTCTTTTTTGTTTTTTCTTATTTGTTTTGTATTCTTTGTGCAGTCACGCGAAGTAAAATATCAGTTTAGCAGCTTTGTCTCGGAAGAGTAAGGCTCGTTTAGTTTTGCTTTTTGCTTGCTTAGCTGCCATGCCAAAACTAAAAACATTTGTAGCTTAGCTTTGGCACAAGTTGATATGATCCAGAATTGACTTGGTCAGATTAGTGTATTTGGGTCATTTTGGTGGATACTATAAAGAAATAAAGAAAGGTTCTTAAGGGCAAAGCTTTTTAAGGATTGAACTTGATCTTTGAATGATTTTGTTCTTATAAAAAATCAAAATTCGCGGTTCTTAACACTTAAAACACGTGGAGAAATTTGCTTGGCTTGTTCCAAACAGATTCTTATCCCAACTGATTGGGAATGTTTCCCAAACACCCATTAACTTTTCCATAATCGTCGGATTCATGTGATTATGATAATACGGTGCAGGTTTTTTTGAATGCACTCCCAAAAAAGCTAAGAACAGATCTTGGTGGAAACCTTAGACGTTGGCCATATTGGATTAAAGGGGGTAAAATGAATTGACGAATTGAATTGGTGTCAAATCATAAATGCATCGAATCAAAATATAATGAATTCATATTCGATTCATTTATTAAACGAATCTTAATATCATGATTTGTATTCGATTCGTTTAATAAACGAATTTCTGTTTAATAGTGACATGATTTAATTATATAATTAATTTACAGTAATTTAGTTATATTAATTCTTCGTAACATATATATGAATTACATAATTAATAGATTTATTAAAAATAACCCACAAAAACTAAGTAATATTTTTTATGTGATAATTGGAATCAACTTCCTGAACCTAATTAAAAATAATAAAAACTTGTAAAATGATAATAATAAACGAATCGATGAGCTCAATTTCGTATTAGATTCGTTTATTAAATCGAATTGATCTATTTATTAAATGAATCAATTTTTCCAAATTCATATTATCTTTAATACGAATCGAATCAAATAATTAGATAAATTTTAATCCAAATTGCCACCGTATCATGCTATAGTTTCAAACAGTTTCAAGCATTCAATTTTTTCATAAATAAATGAAGTGGGCATCTGCTGGATTGGTACTTTGTCCCTCCACCCATCACCAATCCAATATCTTTGCTCTCAGGTGTCCACCAAGCTGTTAAAGGTATCATTTTGCCTCTCAATAAAACAAATGAGATTATTATATCTCAAAAATTGCCAATACTTTTTTATTGGCAATAATGCTTTGCTTTCTTTTCTTTTCATGTAACACAAGGTCCCACAGACGCATGATTTGATGATGTATGGTTCAAAATTTGATCTTCAGGTTCTTATAAGAGTCTGGGACAGTCAGAAAGTTTACTTGCTTCGTTTAAGTTCGGATCGGATAATTTGACGGCGGGATTTCCAAGATTTTCAAAAATAAAAAGGTAATACATCTAGGAAAATTTATAGAAATGTTCTAATAACTTTTTCAAATTACATAAATGATTATACTCCCAAATTTCTTATTTTTAATATCCAAATACTCTATTTTCGGACCTAAATGCTATTAGAAATTGCTTAATCCATTTCAATCCAACAATTTACTATACAATTTTCATTTTTCTTCTATCATGTCTCTCATATTCATCCAACATCATAATCATTGAAGACATAATCAACATATATTAATTTGGAGAATAAGAAATTAAGATTAGAATAATTTAATGCATCATGGGTTGTGTATTAAATGTTTTTGGGATGAGTTTTCTTCCAATAATTATTTTTTATGATTTATTACAATGAGAAATATTTACTATAAGTTAATAAATCAAAAAATGTTTAAAATTCGGTGAAAATGATCGATTCCTAATTTCAAAATGAAACGCAAATACATATTATCCTTTGTCAAATTATATGTCGAGTTACTGCCATGGTCGCAAAGGCTGCCATTTTTTTTTCTGAGTTTTATTTTCAAAATCGAGAATCAATAATTTTCGATGAATTTTAATTATTTTCTCAATCTATTAACTTATGGTAATAAGCATTTCTGTAAATTTCCCAATCTAATAAATGAACAAAAACAACTCTTTATATAAAACTCACCCAAAAAATTTTCTAATATCTGAGAGACATTGAGGTTTAAGATTTTTGTAAGGTAAGGGTAATTAGTCCAAAAATTCATGTGTTTAATTATCAAAATAAGAAAAAATGGAGTATGGTCGTAATTCGAAAATTCTGTAAATTTCCCTAATACCTATTCTTTCGAGGTCCCCAATGGGTGTGGCTTGGTGGTGTAGGGTCCAGGATCTCACCTTGAGGTTCTGGGTTCGAATCCAGGGGTGCACTTCTTATAAGAGTCTGGGACAGCCGGTGGTTTACCTACGCCGCGACCTAGAATGTGTGATTTGGTGGTGGGATTTTCATCATTTCCAAAAAAAAAAAAAAAAAAATCTATTCTTTCGAGATAGTGCAGAAGATTGGGGACCCTGGTCTGGTCTTTGTATAGGGCAATGTGCTGTCATGCATCTTGGTGTATTCACTTTTGATTTATAAATAAAGTTGATACAACAACAATACAAAAATTAAAGTTTGGTATTTTTCTTTCTGTCAATTCCTGCAATCAAAGACGACTTTTTTTGTTTTTTAGAATTATTGAAAATTTCGTCCTCGAATCATCTCTTTCGTGTTTAAACAGAGCAAGTTAAATTCTCAACTATTTCAGACTCTTACAAAAAACGTACTTCTTAAATTTAATCCAGGACCTCATGATTAGATTCTGAATCATATACCATCAAGTCACGATTTTTACTGAATTATATACCATCAAGTCACGTCCCCTCTTCTTAAAAATCAATTTGAAGATTATTAAGGACCCATTGATTGTTGATGATGATGATGACAAAGTAGCTAATCTATTATTAGGGTTTCTTGGGCCAAATGCCCCCTTTATAAAATTGCACTTGAGACAATACCCCTTCCTTGTAATCCTTGCACATGCTTATGCTAATTATAAAACTTAAAAATCTTTGACAAAGATGTTTTGCATAGACATGGTAGATATGTTTAGAGGCTTTCTAGATGTTTATCCATGTAAGATTCCCATTCAAAAATAACATTATAAAACTATAGATATTTATGATAGAAATTTTTTTGAAGGAAAATATTTATTTGCCTCAACAGGATGCCCGAAAGGGCTCCAAACATGCCATTTTATTTTTTATCTGTTCGGGAGTTCTTTAGGATATAGTAGCATAGCCCTTGTTTGAAACTTTTATATCAACTTTATTATATGCCAACTTAATATTTAGATGATGTTACATAGTCATGAGTGTGTATATATATAGACACACATTCAGGTGTGAGTGCCGTGTCGTGTCTGCATGAATTTTTCATGCGGATGTACAATATTTACAATACCGCATTCGGTATTGAACATATATTTACGTGAAAAATTCATGTGGATATCCCTAAATAGGTGATTCCGGGGATTGACTCATCCATGTAACACAGGAGACAAGTTTAAATGAAGAAACAAAGTATGCATTTAATAAAAAGTTGATAATTAGAACCTAAAGAGATGGCTAGACTTACAAAAAAAAAAAAAAGTGCTTCTAATCCGACAGCCTCATGTTGTGTAATATTCTAATTCCTGATTGGTGATTCCATGGCTACACAAAACATTATCTTCAAGGCATGCATGAGCCATTAGCCATTAGCCATTAGCCATTAGGTAGCTCTTTTATTTCTTTATCAACCTTTACACTTTTTGGCCTTTTCTCCACTCTTCTCTAACCAACTTTTCATTATTCTATTCATTACTTGCTTGGAAGTGGGTGCTAAGAATCTTGTCCCCAAGGGTATGGCTTGGTGGTGTAGGGTTCAGGATCTCACCTTGAAGTTCTGGATTCGAATCCAGGGGGTGCACTTCTTGTAAGAGCCTGGGACATCCGGTAATTTTACCTACGCCGCGGCCCAAAATAAATGGTTTGGTGGCGGGGTTTCCATCGTTTCAAAAAAAAAAAAAAAAAAGTGCTAACAATCTTTGTGAATTGTGTGAGTCCTCATCTCATGATATTAAGTCCACTTTTGACTTGTAAAGTTACATCTCTTAATACCTTCCACCCATTATTATCATTGGGAACACATGATTTTGATTAATGGGACCTTTTGCTCTAACTATACTTTATTGCCTGAATTAAGAAGTCAATTTGGCCCCCAACAACAAAATACAAAAGCAAGAAAACATTGTCCAAATGGAAAATATCTTATGGATCCTTATATTTTTTCATAATTATTCATTAGATCTAATTTTTTCATAATTATCTATTAAGTCCATATTATTCTAATAGTAAAGGATTGATATTGTATAGGGATGACAATCAGAATGTTTCATCTCTTCATATCCCATTTCGATGATGATTCGGGATGAAAAAATTATCATGGTTCCTGATTGAAGTTTTTAATCGAAATAAAAAATCGTCTCAAATCGTGGTTAAAATTTTTATTTAAGACGATTTTTTATCTCGAATCTTGTATTGTTCGATGCAAGATCATAAAACCTCATTGGAATTCTGGATTTTTAGCTAACCAAAAATGAGTGGAAAAAATTAGATATCTAATGAATAATTATGAAAAAAGAATTAGGGACCTAAAAGTCATTCTTCCTTATCCAAAACAAGAACCATTACATGGATACAAGTCCATTTGCCCTGCTCAATTTGCCTTCTACCAGAAGTTAATGCCACAATAAGCTGATGATGAAGAAATGAGTATACAAATGGAAGAAGATTGAAGAATTTATAACAGGGTAATAATATCATTAAGGAGTCCCAAATTGGAACCCGGTGAATAGGAATCCGGTAACCTAACTATAACACACAAGAAGTTACAACATAAACTGGAAAGAAATAAGAAAAATGATTCAACAAGGCAAAAGTATTACAACAATTAGTATTCATCTCTCTAAGCTAATGAACAAAACCGGATTCCTCTTCGCCGGATAATCCATTTATAAATCCCTTCTCAAAGTATTAAATGGTTTTCCTTCATTTCATTCCAACTCCTCTTGGCCTTCTGAAGGGCATCTGATCAGTTCCAATATGTTAACTACCTCTCCCATGTCCGGACGACTGGATGGCACTTGTGAAGTGCAAATCAAGCCTAATTTCATTACCGGAATAGCCTCCTCTGCCGGGAGCTTCCCTTGCAACCTCTCATCAACACATTCCTCCACCCTGCCTTCTTCCAATGCTTTTCTTACCATGTCGCAGAGCACCACCACATCATCTTCCATGTACTCGACTGGCCTCTTCCCAGTAACGATCTCCAGAACTAAAACACCAAAGCCATACACATCACATTTCTCAGTGATCTTCACTGTTCTGCAGGCAAACTCTGGTGCCATGTATCCAAGTGCACTTTGGATCTTGCTGCTTAAAACATATCGGTCTAACATTGGCAACAACCTTGCTAACCCATAGTCTCCCACTTTAGGTTCACCGCAGTCTATCAAGACATTGCTTGATTTTATGTTGTAGTGAATGATGTTTGATTGGTGCAAATGAGCCAAACATTTTGCTGTCCCCAGAATAACATTAAACCTCTCATTCCATGAAAGAAAATTTCTACCAGAACCTTCATGGAGATGCTTATACAAACTTCCACCAGAGACAAACTCGTATATGAGGAGCTGTAATGACTGAGTCCAGTAATAACCTTCAAGGGCCACAAGATTAGGGTGCCTGACTTTTCCCAGTTTCTTAACTTCCCTTTCAAAATCCTCTTGGGACTTGACAAGACTAGAGACAGTTAGCTTTTTGATTGCAACAGGATGCCCGTCTCGCAAGACTGTTTGGTAAACAGCTCCAAACCCGCCACGCCCAAGCTCACAGTCCTTGTTGAGCAGTGCATGTGCACCTGTGCTGAAGTCAGGTTCCCCTGAAAACATGACAAGCTTGCCAGAGTTGGCATCTGTGGTGGGGGAACGGCTGAAGTCATCCCCAGCAGATAATGCGAGGGCTGCTGCAGATCGAGATGTTGATGAACGAACACGGAGATTGAGAACAGTGATAGCAATAACACCAATGACAATGACGGCAGCTGCACCAATGGCAATGAGAGCAGATATGCTGAGGATGATTCTTTTGTGGCCGGGATTTGGAACTACTGAACCGGTTGTGGTCTCAGAGGAGGAGTTTGGATTAAGGACAATAGGTTTGGGAAGGACTGCAGGGCAAGACTTGTTGACAGCAGCGCCACAAAGAGATGGGTTACCTGAGACAGAGGAAGGTGAAATGGTGTTAAAGAAACCACCAGCAGGCAGTTCACCTTGTAGATGGTTGTGCGAAATGTTGAATGACGAAATATGGACAAGATTTGCCAACTGTTTTGGTAAGCTTCCAGTGAGGGAGTTAAAAGACAAGTCGACATTTTGAAGGTTTGTAAGTTTTGCTATTGCTATCGGGATTGGGCCAGTCAGGTTGTTCTTTGACAGTATCCTACAAAATCCAACCAAAAGAGGAATAAGAAACAAGAAAAGAGAAGTCTGTTAATATAACGAAATTATATTTAGGAATGCTGCCATGCTGGGTATACGTTCTGAATATTAATTAGTTGCAATTCAGCGATAACTCATCTTCTTATAGGCAAGTTAATTGCAGAAATCAAAAGAAACAAGAAAGCTTAAACTAAATATAAGGCAGAGCAAAAATTACAAAGATGTGAGAGAGGAACAGTTCTCAATTGAAGATGGAATTTTCCCAGCTAGCATGTTCCTTCCAAGCCTCAGTTCCTTCAGAGAATAAGCTCCACCAATTTCCAGGGGAATGCTTCCATTTAACCAATTCTCACTCAAGTCAAGAACATTCAGGGCCTTCAAATCCCCAATAGCCACCGGAGTAGGACCTACAAGTGAGTTTCTTGACAGATTCAACATCTGCAAGCTACTTAGAACCCCCACGGTTGTAGGAATTTCACCAGAAAACTCATTATGTGATAAATCCAATACTTGTAGATTTCCAAATGAGCTCCCGGCTGAAGAAGCAAAAGGACCATTCATCCCTTCCCTAATTTTTTTATCTGTGAGTGAAACCTTGTTCAAACCTGAGCCAAAAATCCATCGAGGCAGATCACCCTTCATCGAGTTCTGGCTAAAATCTAAGGCCACAAGGTTTACGCAGTTCGCCATAGAATCAGGTAAGCTCCCAGTTAATCCATTTGCCGAAAAATTTAACACCTTCAGGTGCTGAAGATTCCCAATCGAAACAGGCAGTGCACCAGAGAACTTATTTCCTGAAAGATCCAAAGTCTCGAGACTCTCCAATTCTCCAATCCAGTTAGGAACCTCACCAGAAAACAAATTATTCCTTAAGTTCATAAAATTACTCAAGCTAAGCTTCTTCACTGTCTCTGGAAGACTCCCAGAAAATGAATTCTCGCTAAAATCAACAGTCCTCAACAACAAACAACTCCCAATCCCATCGGGTACCGACCCAGAAAACCTATTCTTACTCAAGTTAATAACTCTCAAATTTTTCAAGCTCTCAACACCTTGTGGAACCTCACCCTCTAATAAATTATCTGATAAATCAAGAGACCTTAGAGCACTCAAGCCCCAAATCCCAGATGGTAAAGGCCCTGAAAACTTATTAGATGACAAGTTAATAGTAGCTAAAGTAGAACAGAAACTCAAACTACTAGGTATCTTCCCAAAAAACTTATTTTTAGCCAAAGATATGACTCTCAATGACCCACATTGCTTAAAAAACTCATCTGGTATTGACCCAGATAGACTATTGCCACTCAAATCAATGATTCTTAAATTTTGAAGCTTAGCAAGATTAGGGCTAATGTTTCCAGTTAGATTATTACTTGAAAGAGAGAGCTTCCTCAGAAACTGAAGCTGCAGAAGGCCCCGTCCAATCCGACCCGAAAGGGAGAAACCATTTAGAGTGAGCTCAATGACCCGGTTGGATCTTGGGTTGCATTTAACACCAACCCAGTTGCAAGCCGTGTCATCATCTTCATTCCAAGACGAGAGCTTTCCATTGGGATCTTGAATGTCTGCCTTGAACACTATCAGCCCCAAAACGTCGTCGTTCAGTGATGGGTTCAGAGATCTTGTTAAAGCCGGAGCCAAAACAAGAAATGTAAGCAAACTGAAAACAGCAGCTTTCATCTTCAACATTGCTCCCATTGTGTGCTTTTCAACAAACTAAAATAACAAAACCTAAAAATACAACAAACCCATGTGAAAATTTAGCTTAATGAACCAATATAAACACTTTAACGGCTAGATTTGGAGGTGAAAATATACTTTTGAGAGCCAAAAAATTTATCTGAAACGGCAAGTAAATGCAAAAAGGTTTGTCATTTCACGGATTTGAAGCCTCGCCGGAAATTCAAACGGCTAACCGGAAAGCTTAGGGTACCGGTGACAGTCGCCGGAAGTTTAGAGAGAGAGAGTGACGGTTGGTTGTGTTTGGTTAGCTGTTTGAGGACAGAGGGAAGCTGTGAAGTTTTTATTTAACGGGAAAGAAGGTGGGGCACCGTTATTGTGTGGGGGCCACTTAGGAGATGTGGACACGTGGAGAGTTCCGTGAGGTGGAAGGTG
This sequence comes from Zanthoxylum bungeanum, assembly GCA_019454045.1. Lineage (NCBI taxonomy): Eukaryota > Viridiplantae > Streptophyta > Magnoliopsida > Sapindales > Rutaceae > Zanthoxylum > Zanthoxylum bungeanum. The sequence continues at coordinate 11,755 of SKCR01001519.1, read as the reverse complement.
ATCATACGTGGCATGCACGTGACCTTGGTAGTTTGTTTGAGGTGGGTTGCACATGTGGCATCTTCTTTTGGCTCAAACTTTGAAAAAGGGCTTGTATTTGCATACAATTACTAATGTAACCTCTTAGCTTTAGTTAATTAACAAATGAGTCTATAGACATTCAGGACTAGACCGGGCCGGCGGTTCGGTTCGGTTCCGAACCGGAACCGAACCGGTTCCGGTTCCACACTAAAATGGAACCGGAATCGGAACCGGAACCGAACCGTTCGGTTTCGGTTCCGGTTCCATTCGGTTTTTTTTTTTTTTTACTTTTTTGAAAATAAAACTCAAATTACAAATAATTATATTAAATTATTTTTTTTTGAAAATAATTACAAATAAAATTACTAAATTACAAATAAAATTATGTAAATTACAAATTACGTTAAATTACATTACACTAAATTACAAATAAAATTCTTATCTAAAAGATTAAAAAAATATATTATTGTATATATTCAAACCGGTTCGGCTAGGGGAGGAACCCTAACCGAACCGGTTAGGTTCCGGAATCGGAACCGGAACCGGTTGGAACCGAAACGTCCGGTTCCAACCGGTTCGGTTCCGGATCGGAACCTTGGCCGGGTCTAGTCAGGACAGATATTAAAATATTACTAACCTATTGCCTTCGGATAAAAAATTATTTCTTGCTTTAAGATATTATTAAAATTTCAAAAAATTTGTATCACATTGCTATTAATCAGCAGCGTAGGTAGGTATTTTTTTGAAGAAATGTTCATATTTTTATAAAATTAGAAAAAAAAAATGAGAGTTCGGGGCAAGCCCTCTCATAATTACGCCTCTGCTTTTAATTTTTATTTGGTTCATGCTAATGAGTGTAATTTTTTACATTTTCCATAAAAATGATGTGAAATTTTTTCAAAAATGGATTCTTAATGAGTGCCCTTAGAGCACTTGTTAGCATTTCTCTTTTTATTTTATGAAAATAACCATGGATGCTTTTTCAAATCATTGATTATGCTAAATTTTACAAAGAATTGCTTTTCAATACCTAGGAGAATTATTGTTGCCATGAATCTTTTCAATATTTCATGTTATATAGTAATATATAGGATATCCATAATTATGGATGGTATTGGCCAAATATGGTATATGCATGCCAATATCCGTAACGATGTCATTCAATTAACGGGTATGAAATTGGCTCGTTATCCATTTCTAATGTATTGAGTCTCGTGATCCTTTGCAGATCATCGTTCACATATGGATTTTATCTCTATTTGAACGGAGATATCAATAATCTTACCTGACTCGTTCAACCAGTGGATATATAAAATTATTTTCTTATTCATCGTCCCTAACATACCAGACCATAGATATCACATATCAACGGAAATTTTTATCATCCATATCCATAATAATCCAAAGTAGTGTGATATTAATTAGACAAGTAATAAAAAAATGGCAAGGTGGGCAAATAAAAGCAAAAGAGAGGACCAACTTTAGATGGACAGACCCAAAAAAAAAAAAAAAAAAGTGAGGGGCAAATAGACAATGGGCAGTAGCAGCAATTAAGGCAAGTAGGTGGTGATGTGGGTAATGTAATAAAGAAAAAGGTATTGAGTAAGTGACTGCTGGAATCCCATCCCTATCTTCTGCTTTAAATTCCATTTCAACAAGGGTCCCCTCCCCTACTTCCCTGCATTTTTTTTCTTCTTTAATGCATTATCATTGATTTAATTTGATGCCATTAATCCTGCTTGCACACATTTTTTTAACTTCTTTGCATGTGTTTTGAGCTGGCCATCGGTCCGGTTCGGTTCTGAACCAGCCGGTTCTTGATTTCATAAGTGTGAAATCGGAATCGAATCGAACAGTTCCGGTTTATTCTATTTTTTTTTTACTTTTAATAATGATTTAAAAAAAATGGTTTCACCGTTGAATCGCTGGAACTGAACGATTCCAGCGGTTCTTTTCAGATTTTGATTCCAGTTTCGGAATCGAAATCGTTCGGTTCCAACCGATTCAATTTCGGTTCGATTTCGATTCCGAACCGGAACCGTGATCACCTCTATATGTGTTCAGTTCAGAAACTTCTCTTATGTTTACTTGCAATATTTATACAATATTATTAATGCTCTACTTTATATGATATTTGATCTCCTCTGCACAAATTTTTCATTGGACTTGGCATTTTTTATGTGGGTGTGGGTGTGTGTGTTATAGGGACTGTTACTTAGACAAACTGATTCACCAAAAAAGCTTAAACCAATAAGAAACCAATAATATTTATATTTGATATAGTGAAAAATACTCTTATCTCACATTAGAAAGATAAAAGAGCTTAAAAAGATAATGGGATATTATTTTTCCTCATAAAGGTGGTTTACGTGTGAAATTATTTGAAAATTTTGAACATATTTATTTTTTTATCCAAAATTATAGACATTGTATAATTTTACACCTTCACATTAACGATGTTAGAATATGTTATGAAATTTTTCGAAAATATGATTTTATTCCTTTGTCGGTAATTATCACTCGTCCAATCGAAGAATTGTTGTGTGTGAAATTACCCAAGAACGTTGAATAGTTCATTTTTCATCCAAAATTATAGACACAATGTCAGTTTATACCTTGTCATTAACAGTGTTAGAATTTGTAGTGGATCATCTGGCTATGGTGGTGAGGTGAACAGGGTTGGTGATCGGTCGAGACGGGTTAGGATTTGCAATCCTGATCCCAACATGACTTGTGAACATGATAAACAACTATCTTATTTAATTATGATATCCTTTTTAAATCAAGATAAAAAAAAAATTATCATGAATCTTATATCGATTTTTAATTGGGAGAAAAATTATTTTGAATCTCGTATTAATGGGATTCCAATTTATAATTGGGATTCAAAATTTATAACCAAATGTTGGGACGATCTAAAAATTTTCAATCCTGACCTCATCCAATCATATAAACGTGACAGTCTAAAAAGAGAAGGCGGATATTGATGGTATTATCATCTATATATAAAAATGATATATTGTTTGTAATTTCGAATAGAAAATTGAACTTAGGCCTTTCTTCTTCTTCGGGTGAATGAATAATAATTACTTGTTTTTAATTAATCATAAATATCAACATTTTGAAATAGTTGCATCAATATTGTTCATGGACAAATACATTTTTGTGACACAGTCATTCCACATGCGGAAAAATGATATTGTGATTTTTAATCTTGAAGAATGACGAGTAATGGTTTTTGAGGCGTGATTTGATAATGTAGAGTATATAATTTGATCTTCAAGTTTTGGGTTCGAATCTAGAAAATATATTTTTTTTATAAGAACTTAAAATAGTCGTTGGATTTACCTAATTCGTTTAAACTAAAAAATAATGATTTGACAACGAAATTTTCTAACGATTTAAAAAAAAAAAAAACGAAAAGTAATGAATGCCCCAATTCTCAAGAGCAAGAGCAAGAGCAAGAGTATCAGTATGCAGAATTAAAAATCGTTTATTTGTGTTTTTTTATTTATATCTATCAATTCTCTTTTTTATTACAAATTTCGAAGAGAATCACATGCCATTGAAGCAAAGAACAGAACAGAGCAGAGTCAAACGGTTTCTATTTTTATTTGTATTTTGCTTCTTCCCAGGTTGAAATAAAGCCAAGACAGTAAAATGACATTGCCTTCTTAATCGGCATTTTTTGTTTTTGACCTTTTGTCGTTTTACACGCCTCCTTTTTTCTTTTTTTTTTTTCCTCATTTTTTGTTGGGGACAAATCAATTCAACACAGTTACATTTGTCAAAATGACTTGATTGGGACCAATCTTCTTTTTTTTAATTGTTTTTGCATTTCAATGTAACTCCAAAGTCCATTCTAATTTTTCTTCTCTCTTTTGGTAGAGAGGACAAGATTTTATTGACAGAGGATGTGAAGCAAAAATATAAATAATAACAAATGAGGACAACAGGATCAGTTATAGTATATAAATGTCAATAATTATATCGGTTCTGTTTAATTAACAGTATAAAAATGATATATTTATCCGTTCTTAATGTATTGAGTTCCAACGGGACCTCGTGCAGATCCTTGTTTACTCGGAAATTTTACCTATATCTGAATGAGTATGTCAATATTATACCTGACCCTGTTGTCCTCCCTTATTCTTACAAACGGTAGACACAATATACATTCATGTATGACTTCTCTTAGCTAAAATCCAAGTCAAAGTCAACGGTAATTTGAACTTATGTAAATAGATTTGATGTATTAGAAATTGATGCTTTTTTATTTATATTTTCGAACTTATATGTAAAATCATATGTATCAATAAAAATCGTTAACTATTTCATTGAACATAAAAATCAATATCATTTCATCATAAAATGTTAAGTTTTTGTAGTGAGAACAAATGAGGAATGCCTAGTTTTATAAACAATTTTTCAAACTTCAGACATCCGAATAATACTTCAAAGATCCGAATAATACTTCGGATATCCGAATTAATACTTCGGATATTCGAAGTTTTGAATAAAAAAAATAAAAATAAAAATAAAAAGTTCGGAGATCCAAAGTTTTGATTTCAGATCTTCGAATTTTATACCAATTTCGGTGTGTACTTTGAAGAATCCATATTCTCTAAAGTATGCATCGGGGGCCTATTGCTGGAAATGCAAATGGCTAATATTGTGGCTCATTTTTGCAAATGAGTATCTTTTTTTTTTGGTTAGTTTTCTAATTTCCCATTTTTGTAGTGAGAACAAATGGGGAATACCTAATTTTATAAATAATTTTTCAAACTTCGGACATCCGAAGAATAATTCGGAGATCTGAATTAATACTTTGGATATCCGAAGTTTTGAATAAAAAAAAATTAAAAACTTCGGAGATCCAACGTTTTGACTTCGGATCTCCGAATTTTACACCAATTTCGGTGTGTACTTCAAAAACTGTGACCGGAAATATAAATGACAAATATTATGGTTCATTTTGATAAATTAATATCTTTTTTTTTTGGTTAATTTTACTAATTTCCCTTGATTGGGACCATTTTTTTAAAATTATTTTTGAAATTCAATATAACTCCAAAGTCCATTCAAATTTTTTTCTCTCTCTTTTGGACAGAGGATGTGAAGCAAAATAATAATAAGGGAGGACGACGTGATTATGGTATAGTAATGTCAATAGTCGTATCTGTTTCGTTTAATTAACGATATGAAAATTATTTATTTATTCGCTTTTAACGTACTAAGCTCCAGTGGGATCCCGTGCAGATCCTTATTTACTCGGAGATTTTAACTCTATCTGAATGAGGATGCCAACTGATATTCGTAACCCGTCCAACTAACGACTACATAAAATTATCTTCTTATCCTCCCCTAACGATCGGATCCCTTCATACCCTATTCTTATGGGAATTTTTATTATGTTTTGAAAATCAAAATGAACCAGCAAGTTGAACCGATCGAATCAAGAATCGATCGTGAGTCCGATTCGTTTAAGCCTTAAAAACTAAATCTCTAAAAAACCGATCAAAATTGGCGAACCGGTTCCTAAATTTTTTAAACCAAAAAATAAAATTTAATATTTTTTATAATTTTTGATTAATTAAAATTATATATGATATCATTCGATTTTACTGATTCAACCGATTGAACCATTGAAACGTTAAATTTTTTATATGAAAATTTTGAATTTTTACTACCACTAATGAACCCCAATCTAACGGATACATAAGGCTCCCTTTATAACAACAATACACTCAAAAAAAAAAAAAAAAAAAACCACTATTTCTAAAAGAGATGGCTCATCACTAATTGATGATTATTTATGTTTTATTTTTAAATGGCCAATGATGAGTGCTACGTTATTTTGGATGAATCTTTTAGAATATATTCGCAACATTTATCTTTCTATAAACAATCAAATAAAATGGCATAAACCAATAGCTTGCGGGTGTGAATTTTGGTCTATGACAGAAATTAAAAAAAAAAAAAAAACTACGTAGTTTTAGTTTTTTTCCTCTTAACAATTAAAATTAAGTAATTTTATAAATTATTTTGTCACAATTTTATCATTATTTTGTACAAATATCATTTTTAAAAATTAGGGAATATATGACAAAAGGATATAATATAATTTTAAGAGTGAACATTCAGAAAACTCAAACTGAGGAAGATTTTGTGGGATTCGACAGAGTTCGTGTTTTTGGTGGCGGAGAGTGAGATAACGTGTCTACAATAGGCGTGACTTGGTGGTGTATGATTCAAGATCTCATCTTGAGGTCATGAGTTCGAATCCAGATGATGCGTTTCTTATAAAAACTTAGGACAAACAGAGATTTTACCTGTTTCGCTTAAATATGAAGGAATGATTTGACGGTACGATTTCCAACGATTTAAAAAAAAGTGTGAGATAACGTTGATGGAGAAATTAGTTGAGAGGAAGACCGAAAGTAAGGAGGAGTTTTTTGTTTATGGTGGGTGCAGATCTCTGAACTATGTTCATTGACCTTTGAATTATGCTATCATTTTAACGATTTAAATTCTTCATAAATGTCATAGTATTATAAATTTATAATTTCTATGAAGTGTCATAGTATTATAAATGTCATAGTATTATAAAAAAAAAAACTTGAAATGGGTAGCTTGAATTTCAAGTTAGGGGAACTGGGAAGAAAGGAAATTTTGTTTGTGTTAGAAGACAGTTTGTGGTGATGGAATGAATATGGAAATATAAACATAATATACGAATTAGGAAGCAAATTGACAAATTTGAGAGGCAATTTTAGGTAATTTGTGAACCAGTTGATAGCGTGTATGTGTGTAATCTTTTGTTTTATTTTTTAATATAAATGATATGCCGACGTTGGGTCTGTTATTTGAGTGTACACTTATCATTATTCGGCCAATCATCTGTCATCTTAGGAATTAAGGCTTAACTAGTGAAAGAAAAACACACTAATCCATTTGGCAATTTTATAAACTTTCTTTGTTTTTTCACCCCTAATCTCGCACATAATGAGTACACTAAAAGACCAACATGTTAAAACTTTGCATTGAAATCTGTATTTTTTTTTTTTTAGGTTTGATTTTATTAATTTATATAAAATTACTAATTCATAAATACATATTGTGTGTGTTTTGAGATTTAGAGAGATTAAGAGAGAACAAGTATGTTGAGATTCCCAGGCCTTTAATTGTGTCATTCAAGAACTTTACCATGTGTTCTTAAAACAAGAGATGTGACCATCATATTTTGAGAGGGGACCCTGCTGCTATTTTTCCATTGAAATGCAGGAGGGAAATTATTCCCTTTTGTCCTCTTCAAGATCTTCTCCCAGTCCACCAAACAAATGAGGTTCTGCAGCACTTGACACCTTCCTTTCCTTCATTTCCACCTTGGTTGCTAAATCTCCTGCCACCATAACTCCACCACTCAGCGGAATACCTTCCTCCTCGAGGTCATCCCCCGTCTCCTCTGAATATGCAAATCTGCAAACATCATGAACCATATCAACTCTCATTTCTAAAAAGATAATTGAATACCACCTCTACAGCAGGAAGTGCTTCGTAACATTTCAGAATATTCATCTACGAACATCGTAAACATAATCCGTAAAATATTCATCTATGAATCATTTATGTTGGCAACATTTCAGAATCGCAGATAAGTGATTCGAGAAGTCTTCACTAGTCACATTGACCAGATGGAGGTTAAGGTTGAACGAACTCTTAATGTTTACCGCTGGACATACAGATTAAGTGTCATGTGATTTTAACCTTAAGGCCTTGCAATCAAACAGCAAAAAATTCCGGATGAAGAGAATGCTCCACAATAAATGTAAATTCCATTCATTAAATAGCAGTCCGCAAATGAAAGGGGATTGGTTCCAAAGAGTACCTAGTTGGGTTCTTGGACGGAACCCAGAGAATGCATATCACCACCAAGATTATATATGCGAGCAAAGCCCAGAAAGCTGGAATTATCCAAGCTCTTCGCCACAGTTCACTCAATGGATCAGCTGCATTGAAGTATAACTGAACAAATGCAAATCAGATTTGATTACAAATCTAGAATCGAAATTAGTTTGGTGTAATTTTAGAGTCCTACCAACCAAGAAGTGAATCTTAATATGCTACTGAAATTAATTAGGATTGTGAAGGTAAAATCTTATGAAACTTTTGATTAAGGGCTTTTTGCCATGCTCGCCCAGTAGCTATTACAGTTTACTTACCATTAGTCAGTAGTCAATAGAAGCAAGTTGAGGAAAAAATTAGAAATGAAACAAAAGAGAGAGAGAGAAGAGAAAAAGAGCAAGGAATTGAACAACCTCATAACCGATCCAAGCAAAAGAAAGCAGAATTGATACTGCTAGCAAGTTGGTAAACTTCTGATACAGTGCAAATTTGACCAAGCTCTTTTTAATCTGTTTAGAAGCAGAGGAAGAGGCAGAATCATTTAAGATGTTCAGATGGCTTGAAAATTATGTATAACTATGATATTTATTCTTTTCCTTTCACACAAGGAAACAACTAGAAACAATGTCTGAAAATGGTGCACGCTTTTGAGGTCATAGATAGAGGCATGCTATTGTAACAATACCTGAAGCTTCTCCAGTGTCTGGGACAAAGAAGAAAAGATCCAGACAATAAAGCATGCATCCAATAGAGAAACAGGCAGCACCAAAATTATCCTTGCTTTTTCAGAAAAATCATTGATATTCCCCAAGTGTTCAACAAGACCAAGCGCTTCTGAGAAAATAAAATATGTTACACCAAGAAGAATTACTTTTGGAGTTATACCACCAAGGGTTGGCCGCACAACACCATAGCCCATTGATACCACTAAAAGAAGTAAACGCGAGATGGTCTTCTTAACAGCACTGAAGGTAACTGCCCAAAGGGTGATTACCATTGGTCTGCTTCCAGTCGAATTAAAGTTTGCATACTCAAAATACCAGAGAGCCATTTCACACATTCCCAGACCAATCACAGCTGTGATGTGATAGTGCAATTTCATTATATCTTTCCAATACTGTACAAACCGGAGAAACCAGACAAGACCAAGCACGAGGTAGGCAAAAGACATGAAACCCGAAAAAGTCATCAGTGGTGCCATCTTTCCTGGAAGATAACCTTCTGGGTTCCTCCAAACTGTCCTTCCACTAATTACCAAACCTCTGAGTTCTGGATCGCAAAACATAAAATACAGATAGTACATGCCAGTACTGTTAATCTCAACTGTTTCATGTCCCATAGTAGCCTCTTCATTTTGGCCTTCAAAGAAAGCCTGAACTCGTTTTGGCCCATTAAGGTTATTCGGATCTTGGTGGATAATCACCTCACCTACCTTGCATGACCCGACCTTGGCAAGTTCTGGAGTGCAGCATATAGCATCAGAATTCAAATAAGAGCCCCCAATCTTGTCCCTCTCTCTAACCTCAACAATTATAGCTTCTACCAGTCCAGTCTTTGGCTGCATCTCATTCTTTTTTTCAGCAGATAGTTTTGTTCTTCGGAAAGTGATGGACTCAAACCTGAAAACACACGTCATAACAAATATAAACACTGAAAATTGTTCACAGTATCTAAATATAATAATGCATCAATTTCAAGTATGGCAATTTTAGGTACATGCCGGTACTAGTTCGGGAAAATAACCTCATTAAATTCTTTATCTTTCTTACATTTGCTGGGAAAAAAATTGATACGAGGATAATAACCCGTTACTTCGATTGCTCTTTTAATTCTTTTATACAGATGCTGGAACAAAATGGTGAGCAATCAAGCATGTTGTTGTGCCAATGTTCCATATGTTTCCACTATTTTTCTAAGAAATGGCAAATTGGGTGGATAAAGGATTAATCACGTAGCGGCAGACAGGCTATAAGGTCTCATTACTAATATCCCAGTCATTCTCATATAATACACACAAGTTTCTCATTTTGCCTTCAATCAATTAAACTGCCTGTACACTATTAAGAAGATCAAGATACAACATAACCGTGCTTCGTCACCATTTCCATTTCAGAAAGAGTGGTTGCCAAATACAATGTAGGTGAATCCAACACTCAAAACAAACAACAGTGGAAATGTCAATTGTCAGCTATCTCTAACAATTCTACATATCTTCACAAAAATTTCAACAAACCAAACACAATGAAGCTTAGTAAATAAAAAATCAATGAATTAAAAACAAAAAAGAACATTTATTTTCTAAACCATCTAAGCACCTTACAACAAAACCTCATACCCACTTTCTCATTTGACCTTCAAATTTTCCTGGGAAACAAACAGATAAAAAAATGTACAAAAAAAGAGCAAAGCACATTCATTTTGTTCTTTTTACCTTATAAAGGATTTGCCATTGATGGGCTTGTCATCATTAGAATTGGATTTGTCAGTCTCAGTGCGAACCTTAGAGGCATAAAGGCCTTCACTGCCGCCATGAAAGAAGAAAGAATTTGAACGGTGAATGAAACCTTCGCTATGATATTCATGGATCGAAGCATTCACTTGGCTCATCAAATAACAGCTCAAATACATTACAACAATACAAAAAATGTACCCATTTGAGAATGGATCATAAATGGCGCTGTAGTTTCTGTAACGCATTATTTCTTCTGCTCTCTCTTTCTCAAGAGTCTGAATTTGCTTTTTTTCTTTTTCTTTTCGTTTTTTTGGTTTACAAGAGTTTACTCTGAAGAGAGAGAAAAGAGTTGAACTAATAGTTTCGGAAGAGAAATTATGACAGTTGGAAACCTATCATTTAGGAAAAAAATTTACAAACTTCATTTCTTAATAAATTATGTTATTTTAAATGGAAAAAATGTAATTTTCTAAGTAGATGCAATTCTTATGTAAATGAATAATAATAATAATAATAATAATTTATATGTTACATTAAATAAAAATGATTAGGAAATAAGGAGTTGGATATATATATATATATATATAAAATGAAAAATTCTATTAATAAAACATCACAAGGATTTAGATATTCCATCATTTCAGCTCGATTACAAACTTAGCGAATCTTAAGACTCGAACCTTATTAGGACGAAATCTAACAACATAAAATCATACATCACACATACTCCAAAATTATTCACATCGAAATCTTTTGAAGGAGCGGGAGGATTTTTATGTATTGACTTAAATGTCTCACATATGCTAATGTTAGTGAATACAAAGTTCGGAATAGTTATAGAAAATACGCAGTATTCAAAGTTCGGAACAGTTTTAGAAAATATGCAGTACACGTAACATAAATTTTTACAATAGCCAACATACAATCTATTACAAAGAAAATAAATAAGTGTGTGAGAAATTTACAAAATTCACTCTCGAAATTAGCTCTACCATCTCCATCGTACAAATCTTCTATTGGCGGATGAAAAGAAAATTATATTCATGTAAAACAAAATCAAGAATCAACATAAGGTTAAATATATACCGCCATATATAAATTGATCCACATATTAACAAATATCGAAGCAATAAAATATCAAAAAAAAAAAAAAAAAACCCAACTCCTATAAAAAAGCTCAGAAAACTCGCCAACAATTTTCGCAAGTCTCAATCACGTACCATTTCTATAAGTTGAATGAATTAAATCATTAATTTATACTTATGAAACTTATATCTCAATTAATGCAAAAAAAAAAAAAAAAAAAATTGAACCATCAAAACGTTTTTCAAAGAAATGCATTGAATCAACAACAACACTGTGGAACAAATCTCGGGG